>JAAAKG020052843.1:0-42666 GCA_010014905.2 Druon quercuslanigerum
AATATTAAGTAGTTCTAAAAAGAACCTTTAAAATTACATATCTTTAAAATACAAATATTAAAAATTGAATAACTTTGCAATTCTATTCTAGTTCTATATTTTAAAAATTCGAAAATTTTTTAATTGTATCTTTTCAAAATTGCAATTCGTATCGAATGATAAATCTTCCATATTGAAGAGTTTTTAATTTTTCAAAGTTAATATTTAAATTTATACAAGTTTTGTGTTTTACAATTAAAATAAAAATTATGCAATTTTGATGATTTACATTTGAAATTTTATCAATTTCTAAGATTAGGAATTGAAAACTTGACTTCTGATTTTTAAAATCATATAAATTTAAGATTTTATATTTATACATTTTCAGAATTGAAGAGTGTTTAATAGTTATTTTTTAAAATTTTAGAACTTTAAATTGTAAATCTTTCAAGTTTAAGAGTTTTAAATTTTACAATTAAAAACACTTTAATTTTGATTATTTTTTGTGAGGTTTTTTTTTTAATTTAGAGGATATAGAATTAAAAACTTGTCAGTTGCTCATTAAAATTATCAAAATTTTAGAATTTTTATTTGTACATCTTCAAAATTGAAGAGCTGATAATTGTAAAGCTTTACAAATTTATGATTAAAATTTTTAAATGATTAAATAATTTTTTATTTTAGCAATTAACAATTAAAATTTACATCATATTTTACAATTGAATAAAACATTTTTTACTTTAGATCATATTCGAAATTCTTTCAATTTGGATGATTTAAATTCGAAAACATAAATTTTTGTAATTAAATTTAATCAAATTTAATAATGTTTATTTATACTAATAAAAAATTAAAACATTTTAAACTATAACTATTCAAGAGTTTTTAATTTTTAAAACTTACAACTGAAATTTACAGATGTTTCAAAATTTGCAATTGAATTAAAAAATCATTAATTTTGATGATTTGCTTTCGAAATTTCTTCAATTTCGCTAAAAAGTTAAGAAATACTGAAAATTGTCAGAAAAATCCACAACTTTCTAGGATTACTCTAAAAAAGAAATTTATAATCCACAATAATAACTTTTGTAGGCAAAGATCTTAGTTAAATTGCATTAATTATTATCTCACTAAGTATAAAGTAAACAAAAAGTAAAAAATTCAAAAAAAAACACAACTATCTAGAAATAATATAGAAGAAGATTGTTATAAGCAATAATAATTAAATTTAAAAAATTCTTTTTGTTAAATTGTATTAGTTTCTACTTCGCTCTAAGTCAAAAGTGGACAAAAAGTTGAATATTTTAGTAAAATTGCAACTTTCTAGAATTATTTAGAGATAAAATTAATGAAAGTAAGAATAAATTGTTTGAACAATTATTTTTGTTAAACTGAAAAAATTTTTACCTCGCTCTAAGTAAAAAGTAGACAAAAAGTCAAAAATATACGGAAAACGGCACTTTTCTAGGATTTTTCTAAGCGACTATTGTTTTAAATAATAATAAACTGTTTAAACAATTATCTATATAAAATTTAATTAAACAACAATCAGTTGTTTGAAAAATTTATGTAAATATATAATTACCAGCCTAACATAATATTTCATGTATTAGAAACAATTTATATTTAAAAAACTTCTAAACAATTATAATTAGTGCCTAAAATTCGTTAAACATAATTGTTCATTTATGGGCTTTTGGGGGTCCTATAAAACAGACTTATAAGAGTGATATTTAGAAAAGTAATAATTAATTTTTATTCTGTATCTGATTGTGAAAAGATATGTTGAGTTTCAACTCGATTGACCTAATATTGACGATTTTGAATAAAATTTACAAAAATATATTTTTCTTATGAAAAATACGTGTTAAGCTTCATGGGGTTTGCGGAAGCTCTAGATATTATATTTATTTTTAAAAAAATGCATTTTTTGTGGATTCGCATAAATTTACGAACGATGTGCATGAAAATCCGAATAAGTTAAGTGATTGATTCAAATTCAGTTTTGACAGACTTAAGCAGTCTTGTTTAATTTTTAATTTAAAAAATTAATTTTCAATAACAAAAAATCGAATTTTCAAACAAAATAATTAAATTTTTAACTAGAAAACATCAATTGTCTACCAAAAAGATAGATTTTCAACTGCAGTGATAAATCTGTAAAAAATTGTTTAACAAAGCAGTTCAACTTCCACGCAATTAGTTAATTTTTTAATAGAAAAAAATAATTCGGCGTCATACAAAAATCAATTATCTATCAACAAGGCAAATTTCCAATGAAATACATCAACTTTTAAGCAAATAGTTGATTTTGTGACATACAAAAATAAATTTTCAATAAAAATATACTAATTTTTAACAAAATACATAAACCATGAACCACATAGTTAAATTTTCAGTGGCAAATATCAATTTTGTACCAAAAATGGAATACTTGAATTTGGAGTTAAAGAAAATTAATTTTCAAGGAAAGAAACGAATTTTCAAACAAATAGTTAAATTTTCAATAAAAAAGATGATTTTTCAACGAGAATCAGAAATCTTAAAAAAAAATCAGGAATTTTGAACGAAATAGTGTAACTCTCAACCAAGAAATAAAGGACGAATTTTCAATCAAGATTTATTTTATAACAATAAAGACAAAATTTTCAACGAAATACAAGATATTTAGACGAGTAGTTGAATTAAAAAAAATAATTCTCAAGGAAAAATGGTATCTTAATAAACTAAATAAATTTTCAATCAAAGAGATGAATTTTCATCTAAAATGATAAATCTTTAACAAAAAAAGAGGTTTTAACAAAGCAGTTAATCCTTTAAATAATAAAGACAATTTCGCACCAAAATACATATAATTTTTACCATATCCTTGAATTTTTACATAGAAAAGTTCAATTTTACACAAAATATTTTTTTTTTTAGTTTTTATAAGAAAACAGTTGATATTTTAATAACAAAATACTCATTTTCAAAAAATAGTTAAATTCTCAACTTAAATAGTTAAATTCTCAACTTAAATAGTTAAATTTTTAACTGAAAAAGATCAATTTCCAATGAAAAATTATACAGTATAAATTTCACCTAAAAAAATTAATTTTCAATTAAAATAAAGGAATGTTTTAAAAAATTATTAAATTGTCAAAAAAAATGTAGACTATTTAACCAGAAGATACATTTTCAAAGAATTAAAATTTTTAAACTACCATAAAAATAACTCATTTTGCAGTTCAAAATGGAAAAGTTAGATTTTCAGTTAAAAACATGTATTTTCAAACAGAAAAAAACGAATTTTAAACTAAAATTATGAATCTTAAAAAAAAGGATTTGTATAAAGTAGTTCAAGTTTTAACCAAGTAGTTGAATTTTCAACCGAATATGACGAATTCTCAATAAAAAATGAAATATTTATTTCAATCATAAAAGATTTGAGTTTTAATTTAAAAACAGATGAATTTTTCCAAAAAAGACGAACTTCTAATAAAACAATTAAAAATTTAGTTTAAAAAAATTGAATTATAAATCTTTGCATTCTCAACAAATAAAGATGCAATTTCCACCAACTGGAACGAATTATCTATCAAATATTTTAATTTTTTACCCTAAAAATTTGAATTTTTTACAAAAAGTTAATTTTTAATCAAATGGTTGAACTGTCAATCAAATAGAGAAATTGTCTGATAATAAGAATAATTTTCAACCAGAAAAATGAATTCTCAACAAAATAATAAACCTTTAACAATAACAAATAATTAATTTTTAAAAAAGTAGTTGAATTCTCAATAAAAAATGTGAATTCACGACGTAAAACGTTATTGTTGATATTGCTAGAAAAATATTTAAAAATTGAATCAGACAATTGAATTTAATAAAAAAGACAAATGTTCCACAAAACAACCTAATTTTTAAACAAGGATGTTCATTTTGAACCAAAAAAGATAAAATTTTCACCAAAAGAGGTGAATTTTGAAACATTTGTTAGAAATTTCAAAAATTTCTTAAATTTAAACTTTTCTCTTTAAATTCGGTAGAGTAATTTTTTTAAAGAGCATAACTGTTTATCAATTTAAAACATAATTTACAATAAAAATATTGTCTTTTATCGATAATGTTCAGAAACATTTAAAAATCAATTTTATCCTATAATGAAATTACTTTTTTGGGAATATTGATTTAGTTAATACAATACAAAAAGCTTTTTTTTGTACTTTTAAAAAAAGTTCTAACTTGGGCACAATTTTCTTTTATTTTCTGATTGTATATTGTTATAAACTACCAAAAACTGTACCTACAAACAATTCTACATAATTTTTGGCTCAAAGCAATTTTTGTTAAATTTTCAAAAACTTGAATTTTTACATTTATAAACAGAATCAAAATTTGAAGTGCCTACTACTGTTGGGCAAATGCAATTTTTACTCACTATTAGAATCTGATACACGAAAAAGCTTTTTTTTTCGGTACACAATCTATAATAATTATGTAATTGACAATAAAGCTCAATTTGATTTTTTTTTGGTAAGTGAGCTCAAGTTTTTTTGCATACCAGATAAATTAAATTCTATAAAATCATTTGTTTATTTTGTTTAAATAAAAAAAGCTTTTAAAGTGACGTTTTAATTTTCCAGATCTAACTTTAAAGTTTCGACTTTGGAATTCGTTTTTCGTGAAAAGAGATCTAAAGATAGCGATATATACACATATTTCTATATATGAATGGGTAGTAGGGAGATAGATTTAGGTTCTCTCCTGGGAGAATGGGATATCTATAGTCGGAGCAATCTTCCTCAAAAGCTTTTCCATCGACAGATTTCTCATGCAAAGAAGCTTTTAAATTTTCAATACAGAACAGAAAAAACTAGGTTTTCAATTTTTCATTATGCACTACCAATGTGCTGTCATTTCCAATAACAGAATGACAATGCCAATTTTTGAGAATTGAAAAGCGTTCAATAATGTTCCTATCACTTGAAATGAGCCTGTCTTCAGTTGTCTCAGCAAAATTTTCACTGTCTCTTTGTTCAGAATGAAACCGCAATTTTTTTATGACAATTCTGGAAATGTATTACTTTTTTGATTCGGGTCTACTTTGAAATAAAAAAGATTTTTTTATTTAAAATTAAAATCTTATTTCTATTTTGAATTATGTCTGTAAACTGAAGAAATACAAATCTTTGGATAGATTGTTTATGAAGATTTATGTAATCAATTTTGTGACTAATCTATTTTTAATTCAAAAGTTAATTAAAAATTAATTAATATTACAAAACAAAGTTTTCTATCGGAGATAGATTTATTAAATGCAAGATTCTTTAAAATCAAGTAAACATTGTGGTTGAACGATTTTTTCAAAATATAATGCTTTCAAACAATAAGTACAAAAATTGCAATATAATTTTAGTTAAAATCTATTTAAAACTTCAACTTAGTAATATTTTTTTCAACCTTTGAGAATTTATATTCCTAGAAATTGCATTCTTCATTGAATTAGTATAAAAATTAGTCTAAAAATTAGAAAAATTAGTATAAAATTTAGTTTTTGCAGAAAATTTTGATTCTGTCTTAAAAATTCATCTTTCTATTAAAAACTGAACTGCTTTACAGAAAATTCAACTATTTTATCAAAAAATCAATGTAGTTTATTTAAAATTCGTCTTTTTCGGTAGTAAATGAATCTTCTTTGTTGAAAATGAAATTATTTGATTGAAAATTCAAATTATTTGTTACAAAGTTAATCTACTATGTAGGAAATTTAATACTTTTGTTAAAAAATGCCATCTTTTTGTTTAAAAATTTATTTATTTTTTAATTCGTCCTTTTGAGTTGAAAATTCAACTATTTTAGTAGATAATTAATTTATTTTATTTAAAATTTTGACTACATTGTTGAAAATTTATTTACATGATTGAAGGTTAAACTACTTTGTTAAAAATTCATTTTTCTGGACTTCAAGGTGTAAATTTTAAAAATAATTCCCAATTATTTTGCAACGTTTCGTCAGCTTCATTCACTGACCTCTTCAGGCTAAAATTTTATTAAAAAAACAATAACGTGTTTTTGTATTTTTCCAATGAAATTTATGATTGTGAGAGCTGCAATGTACATTTAAAACTAATTCCTGTTTTTTTTTTTTTAATTTTCATGCTCTTTTATACATACTTCTAGCATTATTTTAGTTTCAAAAAAATAAGAAACAGAGCAATTTTTGCAATAAATTTTATAAACGACGTTACTATATTCCCATTTATTTGACACATCTTTATCTCGATTAAAAATGCATGAAAAAGAAGGTTTTATCGAAACTATTTCAGTCATATTAATTTGTTTAATGTATAAGAAGTTTTGTCAAACAAATTTTTAATAAGTGAGTCGTAATTTTCTATTTTTAAATGAAATTTTCTGTGTGATTACTTCATCACTATATCAACCAAGTTGAATATAATGTTCTTTTTGACTTGTGTTAGAAGATCTAAAAAGTAATTAATTGTTCTTCCTGATAAATTTGACTTTTGATGCCAATTGGTGATAATATTACTATTTTCTTTTATTAGGGATATATCTAAGAAATTAATTTTATTTTCTTCAGCTTCGAATGCCAAATCCAAATTGTTGTTACAGGAATTAAACCTGTCGATAATTAAATTAATATGACCATTTAAACACATAAAACTGTATCATCGACGTACCTATCATAAAAAGGGAGCCTGAAACTATGTTTTTCCTTTAATATTTTTAGGCAATAACTTTTCAGGTCATTCATATAACCATGTCTGCAAATAAGGGTAAAATCCATGGCAGTGCAATAAATTCTTTCTTATGTATTTTCATTAAAAATGAAACAAGAATTGTCAAAAAGAAATTCTGTACTTCTTATCTCCTTGAAAAGGATTTGCCAAATAATATTATAAAATATATATAATATATAATAGAACAATATCTTGTTTTATACTGGTTCTATATGTTGGTATTTTTAAATAAAATATAAGCCTGAAAAGCTCAGCAAACCAAGTTAACGAAATGTTGCAAAGTGACTGTGAATTATTATTAAAGTTTACCCCCTGTGATTGACAAAAATTTTTTATTTAAATGAAATATGAAGGGTGATACTTATTTTCTAGAAAATTCCTTTGTCTACTTCAAGATTCTTGAGTTTAGTTAAAAAGTGTTTGATTGAGAAATTAACTATTGGAAATTCATCTTTTTGATTAAAAACTGAACTATTTTGTTCAATTTTTTATTGAAAACATTCGTCTTTTAAACAAAATAGTTTAATTTTCAACAAATAAATTAAATTTAACCCAACCAGTTGCATTTAAAACCAAATAGCTGAACTTTCGAGCAAAAAAGACGAAGTTTTAACGAAATGGTCGAATTTTAAAACAAACAAAAATTTACTTTAAACAAAATCAGTTGCATTTTTAATAAAATAGTCCAATGTTTAAGTTAGGGAAACGTATTTTTTATGAAAGGTTAAATTTTCAAACAAAATAGTTTAATTTTAAGCCTCATAAATAAATCTTGAACATCGTAGTTGACGTTTCAAATTAAATTATGAATCTTCAACAATTAAATGAATGTTTAACAAAGAAGTTCCACTTCCTACCAAATACTTGCATTTTCAACTAAAAAAATATTTTCCTATTGAATAAAAAACAGTTAAATTTAACCAAAAAGATTAATTCTTAGTGCAAAATGTAATAGTTGATTTTTCAACAAAAAATAAGCTTTAATTTTAAATTAAAAAATTAATTTCCAGCAAAGCACTTAATAAGGTAAGTTAATAAGACGGCCACTAATAATAAGGTTCTATCTCAGCGATAAAAGCAACTAATTTATATCTTTATCAAAATTCAAAAAGGCACTATCTCGTCAACCAATTCAAAAAGGTTCTATCTCGACGTCCGATGCAAAAAGGTTCTATCTCAGCGATCCGTGCAACAAGGTTCTATTTGAGCCGTCGGAATAATAATATTAATAATAAGAACCGAGTTGCACAGAACGCTGAGATATAAACTTTTTGCATCGGCCACCGAAATAGAACCTTTTTGAATTAGCCGACGAGATACTTAATTTTTAACCAAAAGATTAAACTACAACCAAAAGAATGAATTCACTCTCCAAAAAAAAACGAATATTTAACAAATCAATTTGAATTTTAACAAATCAATTTGAATTTTGAATTTCAAATGAAGTTGAATTTTCAACCCGAGAATGCAAATTCTCTAGAAAACAGTCAAATTTTCAAATGAAAAAGATGAAATTGATTTTCAACAAAAAATTGTATTTTCAACCAAATAGTTGAATCTTAAATTAAAGACGATCAATTTTTCAACTAGAAGGTAAGTAGTTAAACTTCTAGTTAAAGAAATTAATTTTCTAGCAAAAAAAAAATTTTTAACAAAATATATATAATTTTTTATTATAATTTTTATACCAAAAAATGAAAGATAAAACGAAATATTTATACTATCTTTTAAAAGAATTCATCAGAAAAAAAACGAAATGTCAAAAAATTTTTTCAATAAAGTAGTTAAAATTTTCAACCAAACCAATCATTTTAACCAAAAAATAATTGAAAAATGAAATATTTAAATTTTGTATCAAAAACCTAATTATCAACCAAAATAAAAACAAATTTTCAGCAAAGTAGTTAAATATTTCACTAAAATAGTGAATTTTTTCCCCAAAAAGCTGAATTTTCAAGCAAAAAGATTAATTTCTACCAATAAAACGAATTTGAATTAAACGTAAAAAATAACTTATTCAAGAAAATAGTTTATTTTTTAATAAAAAAAGAATGATTTTCAAGAAAGATTCATAATTTTCTAAGAAACAAAAATTCAACAAGAAAACAAACTTTACACAAAGCATTAAATTTTCAATTAAAATTAAGAATAATCAGAATAATCAAAAAATTAATTTTTTACAAAGTAGTTAAAATGCAGTTAAAATTTCAAAGATATGGTTAAATTCTAAATTAAATTAATTTACGACTAAAAAATAGATTGATTTTCCACCAAATAATTTATTTTTTATCCAAAAACGTGAATCTTAAATCAAGAAGAATCATTTTTTTACCGAAAGGGTCGAATTTGAAATAAGCTACATGAATTTTTAAGCAAATAGTTGAATTTGTTTAATCTTTTTTATTTACGAATTCTGTCATTCAGTTGAAAATTCATCTATTTAGTTAAAAATACAACTGTTTGTCGTTAAAATTAATTTTTGTAACGAAAATTAAACTATTACGTTAAAAAATCATTTTTTGTTGTTGTTAAAAGTTCATCTCTTGATGTTTAAAAATCAACTGTGTTCTAAAAAATCCGACTTTTTATTTGGAAATCTCAACTCTTTCTTTGAAAATTCATTTCTTTGGTGGAAAAAAAATTTTTAAAAAATTTAAAATATTTTAAAATACACGCATTTCAGTTAAAATTATATATCTTCAACCAAAAAATGAGTTGTCTTTTATAAAAAATGAAATCTGTTAAAATAATTAATCAGAAAAAAAACAAAATGTGAAAAAAAAAATTCAACAAAGTAGTTAAAATTTTTAACAAATCCAATAATTTTAAACCAAAAAATAAAACAATGAATTATTTAAATTTTTCTATCAAAAACTTAATTATTAACCAAAAGAAAAACGAATTTTCAACAAAGTAGTTAAATATTCCACCAGAATAATGAATTTTGTCTCCAAAAAAGCTGAATTTTCAAACAAAAAGATTAATTTTCTACCAAAAAGACGAATTTTAAATAAACTTAAAAAATAACTTATTCAAGAAAATAGTTCGTATTTAATAAATAAAGATTAATTTTCAAATAAGATTCTTAAATTTCTAACAAACAAAAATTGAACCAGTAAACAAACTATCAAGAAAGCATTAAATTTTCAATTAAAATTAAGAATCTTAAATCAGCAAATTTAATTTTTCACAAAGTAAAAATGCAGTTAAAATTTACAAAATATAGTTTAGTTTTCAATTAAATTAATTAAAGACTTAAAAAAAGATTAATTTTCCACCAAATAATGTAATTTTCTAACAAAAACATGAATCTTAAATCAAGAAGAATCATTTTTTACCGAAAGGGTCGATTTTTAAATAAGCTAAATGAATTTTTAGGCAAATAGTTGAATTAAAAAAATATTTTTTGTTCAGAAATTCAGTAGGTTAGTTGAAAATTAGCCTTAGAAGGTCGAAACTGTTCTAAATGAAACCGTTTGATTTAAAATTAATTTGTTTGTAACAGGTAGAAAATATTTTTCTTTTGCTAATTTAAAATATTTTAAAATACATTTTGAAACATAAATCTTTTTAAATGATTAAACAGTCCCTTTAATCAAATAAAAAACATTTTTTAATTGTTTCTAATTTGTTTTTAATTTCAAAATATCTATTTCTAGTTCATCACCTCGAATATATAAGCGCAGAATAATTTAAGGCGCTTCAAACGAGTCTCGGATTTGCTTGATCCACTGTACGTTTAAAAGAATGAATTGCTGAACGTAATATTTTTAGCACATAATCTCAAGGCAATTATAGCGGTTTAGACAAAGAGCTTTTCTTGGAAAATGCTCTTGGTTTTTTTTGTAAATGAAAATGGTGTGTTTTGCGCCTAAAACCGGCAACATCGAACGCTAAGCGTACATACTAGTCAGAGTGTTGCCGATTTCAGGCGCAAAAACACTATTTTCAATTACAAAGAAAAACAAGAGCATTTTCCAGGAAAAGCACTCTATCCAAACCTTTATAATTGCCTTTAGAATATGTGCTAAAAATATTACGTTCAGAAATTCATTCTTTTAAACGTATAGTGGATCAAGCGAAATCGATACTCGTTTGAAGCGCCTTAAGGACAATTACCTTCATCGTTTATGATTCGTTTTATCGTTTTTTGACAATAAGCGAATGTCTTCTTTCGCAAGATTTATTTTATTACGGAAATTAATTGAAATAAAATAAAATTGAATAAAATAAAATGAGGAAGGTTGGTGATCAAGTCACCGTCGCTCTCTAGTGAGCACACGCTGAAGTTGTAAGGAAAGAGAGTAATTTGATTTTTCTTGCCGGCGAGTGCAACCAGCCTGAAACATTCTAATACTTATATAGTGGAACGCTAATGGCCTTACGGTTATTTTCCTCGCTTGTTCGATTGAAATTCTCTATCAAGGGAGATTTCGTTCCTGTTAAGAGCAATGAATAATGATTTTAACCATACACCGCGAACAAGCATCGTTAACTTGATATGAGCGGGTCAAGAGTGTACTATTAAACTTGAAGGGTCTGCACCTTGAAGTTAAAATTATTCGAATTCCGATCTGAATTAGTTTGCATTACTTTAAAACGTTTTATGGCTCTTATATTACCTGTATAAATGCACCTCTTCAAATTCCTAACTTGAATCCTCAAAAAAAATATTTTACTTGCAACGTATTGGGTGTGGTTGGATCGAGAATTTAGTTGACTGAACGCAGGTGCTTTGTTTATCAATTATTAGAAAAATATGCCTATAATGTTTGAAGAAAAAAAAGAACATATTTTAGAATTTTTATTATTGTTGTATGTATGTGTGTATGTATGCATATGTTTGTATGAATTTTACGAATTATATGTATTTCTTTACGTATACCTGTATATATGCGTGATGTATGCATGTATATGATAATGTATGTTTGTATGCATGCATGTATGTATATATATATATGTGCATATATGGATGTATGTATATATTTCCGTATGCATGTCTGTATGTATGTCTGTATTCTGTATGTAAGTATGTATACATGTCTTTATACAAGTCTGTATGTATGTCTGTATTCTGTAAGCATGATGAGTGTGTAAAAATGCATATATTTATATGTGTGCATATCTGCATTCTGTAAGTATGATGAGTATGTAAGTATGTATATATATGTATGTATGCATGATGATGTGTAAGCATGATGATGTACTCGGTGTCAGCTTAGCCCCCCACGCATCAATTTTGTATGTTGGACGTTGGTATCCGAAAAACATTGAAAATCATCGGAAAATCAAAGTTGAACATCACATTTATGTCCAGCACCAGTTTTAAGTAAGATGAATATACAATTCTTATTTTTAAATGAAAGCAAAAAAATCATAACTAACATACAAAATGGGTAAACCCCAATTTTTCACTTATTGGGTTTTTTAGATTTCTATAAAACTGACTTATGGAGGTGATATTTTAAAAATAATTATGTATTTGTATTTTGTGGCTAATTGTAAAAAGAAATTTTGAGTTTTAACTCGATTCACCTAATATTAACAATTCTGAATGAAAATTAGAATGAATTCGGTGAATATATGCATGTAAATTCGATGAAAAACAATTTTTGAACCATCCTTGTGAACAAAATGGTGACCTCGAAAATATTATTTATATCATTCATAAATTTGGGAAATCAATATACAGTTTTATTCTCTTTTTCTCAAAATTCAGCAATTTTATTAAGAACAATAAAAATCAATAATTTTTGATAAAAATTCAACTGCTAAGTTGAGAACTAATTGTTGAAAATTCATCTTATTTGGTTGAATTTAACTAAAAATATTTCTTGTTTAAAAAAAAAACTATTACATTTTTCGTTGAAAATTCAACTACTTACTTAACAATGAATTACTTTTAAAAAATCCCTTTTTGTGGTTTATGATCAGCCATTTTCATTCAAAAATTGATCTGTTTTTTAGTTGAAAATTTATATATTTTGTTGAAAATTTATTTCTTTTTTCACAGATTTAAGTATTTTGTTAAAAATTCGATTTTCATGAAACAAAATTTTTTAAACTAATAATATAACTATTTCATTTTTGTTGAAAATTAATCTTTCTTAGCTGAAAATTCATGTACTTTGATGAAGGTTCGTATTTTGGTAGAAAGTTAATATTCATAGTTGAAAATTCGATTATTTGGTTCAAAATTATTTATTTATTGAAGTTCTATCATTATAATTCAAAAACTCATTTAGGGTAAAGTTTCTCGCCAATAAATTCGCACCAGATAAATTTCAAAATAAAGTTTGACAATCGATAATATATGTTGTTGCCCTAGGAAGTTTGATATTGTATTTTATACTATAAATTAGAAGGTCAGCAACTTTGAAATGAAAATTAAACTATTTGGTTCCAAATTCATGCATTTTGTTAAAAATTTGTATTTAGGTAGAAAATTTATCTCGATTGTTAATGAATTTAATACTCCCTGTTCGGTTCCTTTAAGCAGAAAATGAATATTTTTAAACAAAAATTCAATTATCTGGTTCAAAACTAATTTCTTGTACTGAATATTCATCATTATAGTTGCAAATTTATTTATTTGGTTAAAAAATCAACTATTTCATTAAACATTATTTTTTTATGTTGGAATTTAATTTTTTTAATTGCAAATTTAACTGCTTTGTTTTTGATTACAATTTTTATCATTTTAGCTTCAAATTCAACCACTTGGTTCAAATGTCACGCATTTTGTTAAAAATTTGTAGTTTGGTAGAAAATTAATCTTTATTGTTGAAAATTCATCTTTGCAGTCAAAAATTAATTTATTTGGTTCAAAATTTATTTTTTCTTAAAGATCTGAGTTAAAAATTCATTGATTTGGTTCCAAATTTCACTGTTTTGTTAAAAAAATTTTTCTTTTGTCAAGGAAAATCAAAAAGTTGAAACCAAATAGTAGAAAAGCATAAGTGCGTCTATGGATTAGATTTTTAATGTTTATCATTTTCTATTTTTTATATAATTAATCAAAGATCGAAAATGAGACATTTTTTAATTATTATTTTTTTTCTTTAAATAAATAACGTAATTAATCCCGTTGTCGATGAAAACTAATATGATCTATCTAAATAATATAATTAATTAACAGGATATCAAATCTAATTGTTAGAAACAAATTATATTTACAAAATATATTTTCAAACTAAAATTCCTTGATTTTATCGGCATGATCATATTTGATGATGAAAATTTGGTAATTTGTTTATTTTATAAACAAATACATACTTTAGGCATTTATTGACCGAAAGTAAACGTTTTTCTTTCTCAGTACCTTTGAATTATATAAGTGATAATAATTAGTCATAAGGATTGGTCGTTTGATATTATTTGTTTATTTTATAAACAAATGAATAGTTTGCTCATTTATAGAGAGAAAGTTATCCTTTTTTTCTCTAATCGTCTTCAAATTACATAAGTAGTGATATTTAGTGACGAAGAATTCTCTATCAATATTATTTATTAATTTTATAAACAATGTCTATTTTCTGAAAACATTTTGTAAACTAATGCATCGCTTGACCATTTATAGATAGAAAATAACCAGTTTTTTTCTCATCGACAATTTTTTTTAAATTATATAAGTGGTAATACATAGTCATAAAGATTGGTCGTTCGATATTATTTGTTTGTTTTATAAATAAATGCATATTTTGATCATTTATAGACAGAAAGTAATCGTTTTTCTTTCTGGTCGACTTTAAATTATATAAGTGATAATGCTTAGTGATGAAAACGAGTGGGAAGACTTTCCGTTCGGTATTATTTGTTTATTTTATGAGTAAATTTTATAAATAAATGCATAGTTTGGTTATTTAAAGAGATAAAGTAAATTTTTTTCTCTCTAATCGTCTTCAAATTACATGAGTAGTAATGTTTAATAACGAGGATTTGTCATTCGATATTATTTGTTTATTTTATAAACAAGTGATATTACTGGAAATATTTTGTGATGTTCTAGAAGAATTAGCTTCTAAGTTTCCTATAAATGGCCAAACTATACATTTGTTTATAAAATTTGTTTATAAATTAAACGAATAATATCCAATGACAATTATTCATCACTAAAAACTATCACTTATATAATTTGAGTGCGTTAAAAATAAACAAAAATTACTTACAATTTATACAATTCAAAGAGGATTAGAAAAAAACCGGTTACTTTCTGTCTATAAATAGTCTAGCTATGCATTTGTTTATAAACTTTATAAATAAAATAAACAAATAATATTGATGGACAATTCTTCGTCATTAAACAATAGTACTTATGTAATTGATGGGACAGAAAAACAATTAATTTCTCTCTATAAATGACCAAACTATGCATTTGTTTATAAAATAAACAAATTATACCAGCCAACAAATTTTAATAATCAAATATAATTGTGTTGATACAAATCGTTATTTATCGAGAATAGGCTTAATGAAGTTATTTATTTAAAGTAAAGAAATAATAATGAAAAAATGTCTCATTTCCGCTCTTTGTTTATTTCTATAAAAAACAGTGAAATTAAAAATTTAATTTATAGACGCTCTATAGCAACTATTTCTGATCAGTTCTAATTTTTTTTTTTTAAATCGGTTCAGAATTGTTGTTTCTACTCCCACGAGACGTTAATAAAGCATCAAAAGCCTTCGGTCTGCTGGAAATGTGCTTTCTTATCAATACCGACAGAGAACTTCTTTGCCGGTACCGATAGAAAATTTTTTTGTTGGTATAGACAGGAAACTTTTTTGCCGGTACCGGTTATCCATTCATTTCGAATTTTTTATAAAGTAGATCAATTTTTAGCCATGTAGTTTAATTGTTAACTGCGAAAGATAATTTTTTAGCTTAAAATTAAATAGTTACATGTTCAATTAAAAATATTGATCAAAAAAAAATATTGTTTAATAATACAGTCAATTTTTGCAACTGGAATAGCTGAATTCTCTGTTAAAAAATACTTTCGGAATCAGAAAACGATTTTTCAACTAAATAGTTAAGTGTTAAACCAAAAATATTAATTTGAAAGAAAATGATGCAACCTTAACCAAACAATAAAATAAAAAAAAGAGTATTTACATCTTCTGTCAAAAAAATTATTTATCAACCAGAAAAAATCAATTTTTAACAAAATAATTATATTTTTCACCAAAATAGTTGAATCTTCAATTAAAAAGATGAAGTTTTAAGCAAGAAGATTAATTTTCTACCAAAAAGACGGAGTTTAAATAAACTTAATTAATTTGTAGGCGAAAAATTGAATTTTTATCAAAATAGTTCAATTTTTAATCAAAAAGTTGAATTTGCAAGAAAGACTAATTGTAGTTAAATTTTTAACCGTATACAGGGTATTTTTTTAAAGTTGAAACTTTCAAATATCTCGAAAAATAGGCACTCTATGAACAAATGTTATGAATCAAAATTTAATCACTCTGAGGAGTACATACACTGATGTTAATATCAGTTTCCCTTCACCGCACCTGGGGGTGGGGATGAGGGCAAGTTCGAAAAAAAAAAATCGAAACGAGAAAAATGTTTGAGACAAATCATACGCATTTTTATCCACAGAATCCGAATAAGCAATAAAAAATAGGCGTTCCCTTTTAAGATTTCGAACTCGCCCCCACCCCAGGGGGCGGTGTGGGGGAACTGATTTTAACACCACTGTATGTGCTCCTCAGAATGATTAAATTTTGATTTATAACATTTTTTCATAGAGTGCCTATTTTTTGAGCTATTTGAAAGTTTAAAGTTAAAAAAATCATCCAGTATAGTTACATTTTTCATCGAAAAAATTTATTTTCGACCAGAATATACTTGACTTTTTAACTCAAAAGGACACATTTTTGACAGAACAGTTGAATTTTCAAACATAAAATAACTTTTTAAGAAAATTTTAAAATTTCCTAAACAGTAGATTATTTTTTCACTGAATAGTTAAATTTTCATTAAAATAGTTAAAAACTATTTGGATTAACTATGTTAATTACTCCGAATTATCTAGATTACAAGCGGACTAAGCGGATTACAACGTATTACTCCACATTGAACTATACTAGATTATTAGTTACTAATTACACTAAATTACTCTAAATTACACTGTATTGCACCGGATTGAACTAAATTAATCTGTTTTACACTGAATTACACTTGATTACACTATATTACCCCGGATTACACTGTATTAATTCAGATTACACTCTAGTATGCCAGGATATGCGGAATTACTCCATATTACACCGAATTACTTCGGATTGAACTCGATTACACTCGATAACACTTGAACACGCATGATTACAGTAGATTACCATAGATTACACTGTATTACCTCAGAATACACTGCATTATGTTGAATACACCTAAAAAGCACACTGAATTACTTTGTACGGAAAAAAATTTCACTGCGTGGACGAGCGAATTTAAAATTATACTGATATAAGGAATCAGTATATCTGCACCAGATAAATAATTTGGTTAAATTATATAAACTGTTTGAGTGAAAGAACACTTTTGAAACAATTGCTAAATCGGATAAATTATTATTTTCTGTAAATTGCATATTTGGTCAATATCGTAGAATGAAGTAAAAATTTAGATGAAATGGAAATATATATTCCAATAGCAACCACTTATTCGTCAGATATGATGAATTTTACTATAGTAACCAGTAGTATAGTGATCAGTAAAAGCTATATTGTAAAAGCCTGCGATTTAATTGAAAAGTATACTTAAAAAGGCGGCGAAAGTTGAAGTGCAATATCATCTCGATGAAAGAGGTAAGTAAAGCTTTATTTTTACAAAATAATAATAAATAATCAAATAAGATACATGATGTGTATCCAATCATACATTCTTACTCTAAGCAACTCGAAGTCAGTTCGCAAAGTTCTCGCCATTTCGCGCCATTTTGCAAAGTTAGGTTGGTTAGATTAGTTTGTTATTTCTGACACTTAAGTCTTTTTCGCCGGTGCATTTTTGTGCGATCTTCAGTTCTTCCACGTTGTGTCAATGTTGTTTTTGTTTAAATTTACTATTTACAGCAATAATATACATAATTATAAAATCGAAAAATAACTTCCCAACTTTTTCTGTTTCTGTCGTTTGCAGTGTTATAGTTACAGCAACTATACATTTCGTTTAGCATTTTTTTTAATTTAAATATTTCTTTTCCAGCTATATTTAATGTTTCTTTTGACTACACACTGTCGCCAAAACAGTGAAAGTGGTCAAAGATATTCACTTTAGCTGTGAAAGAGAATGTTCCACATTTTCTCGTTCGTTTTCAACTAAATGTTTAGCTGCCACAGTGATTAACTTCTCTATCACAGCTACACTTTTTTTTTGCATGTGGATTATATTGTATAAATCCAGGATTCACTGGATAACTCCGGATTGCACGAAAATACTCCGGGTGACAAAGGATTACGTCGAATACACTGAATTACTGTGGACTATATTGAATTACTCCTGATTATACTTTATTACTCTAGGTAAGACTGGATTACTCCAGCTTACATTGAATTACTCCGGGTTACACTGTATTGCACTCGATCACACTCAAGTGTACACTTGTACACATGATTACACTGGATTACAGTAGATTACCCCGGATTACAGTAGGTTACCTCGGATTACACTGGGGAATGGAAAATACACTGAAGTACTATTTATTAACCTGGATTACTCCAGGTTACACTGTATTAAACTGGATTATACGAAGTACTGCGGTTTACACTGGATTGCACTTGGTCGCAATCAATTACGCTCGAATATAATGATTGCACTGAAATACAGCAGATTACTCAAGATTACACGAGATTAGGCCGAATATACTTGATTAGTATGTTCTAAACTGAATTACTCTGGATTACACTTTAAATGAAAAATTAAATGATTATACTTTAAATAAAACTCTACTTTACACTGGATAACTCCGGATTACACTTTTAATGACAAAATAAATAATTACATTCTATATAAAACTCTACTTTACACTAGATAATGATGGATTACACTGAATTACTCCGACTTACACTGGATTGCACTCAGTCACACTCAATTACACACTTATATTCACATCATTACACTGGATTATAGTAGATTACCTTGGATTACACTGTATTCGGCTAAATACACTGGATTACTATGCGTTCCACTTAATTACTCCGGATTATATTGTATTATCAAGAATTACAATGAATTACTCCGTATTACATTATATTACTTCAGATTACAGTGGAATACTTCGTATTATCCGTTAATATTGAGGGAAGAAACTGTTGAAATGTTATAATTTATAAATATAATTATTAAAGAATATATTTTAATTGGAGCACGAGTTAAAGTAAATTTTAAACCACAACTAAACTACTTTGAAATGAATTAATGATATGAAAATTTCTTAGTGGAAAAAATCAATTTTTATTTTAAGTTTTCTTGATAATAACTTTTTTTCGCCAATTAATGCTCATTTGCGAAATTTGTTTATATTATTTGTTTTTGACAATAATAAATGGTTACATTGTTGCTAAACTTTTTTCTTACAATATCAACGCTGAGGTACTATTGAAAGAGTAAAAAAGCACTTACTAAAGTAAAGAATGAAAGTTACTTCTTTATTTATTCAATTGTGTATAAAAATTGCAAATTAAATTTTTAGCTCGAAATATTGATCAGATATCAGTTTTTCCTTGCATCTAATTTTTTTCTATTCAGTTTTTAATGAGACTGGTGTTTGTGATTTTATGCATCGAAAATATTACGAAAAAATAAAAAAATTTAATTTTAAGCTGAAGAATGTGAGACACAGAAAAAAGTTTTTAGGAGGAATTGTAACTTGTACAAAGTTTTTTGAAAATTTCCTCTGCCCATTTTTGTATGAAACTTGTGATTTTGCTTTAATTTATCAAAAATATTATGACAAAATCATAAAGTCAAATTTTGAAATTTCCTTAGATCGCTTTTCGATTGGACTTATCATATTGTTTCTATTTATCATCGAAAATAATATAAAGAAATCTGAAATAAAACTTTGAGCCAAATAACGTTAGATATGGGAAATTTTCTTGAGTAGATTTTTTTGTTTAGAAGGTCATTCTTTCTAACTAAAGAATTTTTAATTGAAAATTTATTTATTTTTCAAATTAAAATTTAAATACTTCGGTGAATTGTCATGTATTTGTTGAAAATACGTTTTTCGGTAGCGAATTAATATTCTTAGTTGAAAATCATCATTTGGGTTAAAATTTAAACTACTTTAGTAGAAAATTAAAATATTTGGCTAAAAATGATTTTTTTTTCAAATTCATATTTTAGGATTGAAAATTAAAATTGAATTTTTCGTGCTGGAAAATTAAATTCCATTATTAAAGAGTTATATTTTTTTTTGTCGAAAATCCAACTTTTTGTTGAACATTATTTTTTTGGACAAAAAGTTCGTCTGTTTGGTTTAAAAATTCATTATTTTTAATTGAAAAACCTATTATTATATTTTTGGTTAAAAAGCCATCTCTTTTAGTTGAATATTCAATTAATTGCTTGAAAATTGAACCTTTTCTCTAAAAATAATCATTTTATATTGAAGGTTTACGTTTTGGTTTAAAATGTAACCTTTTTTTAAAAAATTAATCTATCCGTTGCAATTTTGTCTTTTTGAAAGAAAATGAATCTTCTTAGTTCAAAATTTATTATTTGTGTTGAAAATTCAACTACTTACCTGCAAATTTAGCTATTTTCTTAAATTTTTTTTTGGGGGGGGGGGATAACCTAATTCTTTTATTTTGATAATATAATTATTCCATTTTTGTTTAAAATTTATATTTATTATTTAACTGGTTTAGTGACATATTTAACCCTTTGGCTGAATTTTTGTATGCTTTCAAATAATAAAAAAATTAATTTGACAATTTTTGATTACATATATTTTTTTAATTTAAAAATTCAACTATTTTGTTGAAAATGTATGTGCTTTGTTAAAAATTTGTTTTTATTTTGTAAAGAATTAATCTTCTTGCTTGCATATTTATCTTTGTAAATTTAAAAATATTTTCTTTTGTAAATTATAATATTTTGTTGAACATTCGTTAATGGGTTGAAAATTTTTATTCTTTTTTGATTGAAAATTTAACTATTTCATTTTTGACTAAAAATTTATCTTTTTTAGTTGAAAATTGAACAATTTTGTTTAAAAAATATTTTGTTTGCAAAAAATTCATATTTTGTTTGTAAAAAATTCATATTTTCGGGTAAAATATTCGACTATTGTAGAACATTCGTTTTGTTGCCTGAAAAATCTTTCTTGGTGGAAAATGCAACTGTTTTGTTAAAAAGTCACCAATTTTGCTCGAAAGTTTAACTGTTTTAATAAGCATTCATTTTTTATAATAAAATTATTCGTTTGGACTGTAAGTTCATTTTTTGGTAGAAGTCATATTTTTTGCCTGAAAGTTCATTCTTTTTTTAAATTATATTATTATATTTGTGGTTTAAAATTCATATCTTTTTGTTCAATATTAATTTATTTAGTTGAAATTTTAACTATTGTATGGTAGAAGTCATATTTTTTGCCTGAAATTTCATTCTTTTTAGAAATTATATTATTATATTTGTGGTTAAAAATTCATATCTTTTTGTTAAATATTAATTTATTTAGATGGAATTCTAACTATGTTTTTAACAAAAAATGTTTAAATGGACATTTGCGTCTTTGATTGAAAATTATAATATTTGGTTGAAAATTCGTTTTTCTAAATTATTTATTTTATCTCTAAATTTAACTATTACATTTTTTGATCAAAATGTATCTTTTTAGATACAAATTAAACTATTTGGTTAACAAATAATGTATTTTTTGGATAGATTTTTTTGGTAGAAAATTAATCTTCTTGGTTGAAAATTTATCATTTATATTGAAAATTCAACTATTTGGTTAAAAATTCAGCTTGTTTGTAGAAAATTCAACAATTTGGTTGTAGAGGCAACCGTTTGATTGAAAATTCATAATGTTTCGTATTTTGACATGGAATCTTAAAAATGTGGTACCTGAATTAATTTTATTTAAAAGAATTTATTTCCCTATTCTCCCATAAGAAAACATTTTAAACTTCTTAATATATTTCGTTAATGTTGTGAAAGAAAGCTTGATTTGTTGGAATGTTCATTATGGAAAAGCATGAAAATATGCGTGACAAAAATTTATCAAGTTGACTTGATTGGTGGCCCAACGTCAAAACAATGGTTCTCACGTGCTCCCTCTTGTATTTAGAAGGAATTTCAGAGGCGTTTTTTTATTTTATTTTGTAAGAGTGTCGAGTGAAGACATTCATTTTCTATTGTATATTCTTTATCTTTGCTTCGTATCTCATCAGAAATACGTTTTCTGTACCATTTACGTCAAAAGAAAACAACAGAAAAATTAAGTGACAACTCAAGTTTCAACTTTGGGGGAAGAGTTTCGAAAGTTTTATTTTTAATTTGATTTTATGTCTGAAACAACAGATAAACCAATTCCGAAGGCTTTCCAAGAAAAGCGGTTTAAACAAATTTAATTTTTTTGTTCTCTATATTTCCTCCAGACAAAGATGGATTCGAAATCCTAAAAGCTTTTCGGCAAAATGTAGAATTTCTGTGAACAAAAAAAATCCTATTTCAATTAAATTAATGAAATCCAATTTGTTTCATTTAAAAATATTTCACGGATGCAAGAAAAAAATGGTAGATTCTCTGACATTTTATTATTTTAGGTAAATTAATAATACTCATCGTTCTTCCCACTTGTCTGAACAAGCTGACTGTTACTACTGACAAGATTGAGGCCACGAGCTTTTCATACATTTAACTAATCTTTCGGATTAATCGGTTTTATCTTGGTTTTAAATAACATAAACACGAATCGAAATGATACAAGAGCAATAAAAAGAGATGGAATAAAATTATTTTCCATCCGTTTCAATTCATTCAAGCACGGATTGATTTCTAAATTATTTCCTGCTTCATCTTTAAACGAAAATATACTCCGAAAAATATTTTTCTTGAGTTAAAGAAACAGTTTTTTTAGACTAAATCTTTTCATTTAATCAATCTATTTAAAATTAAATAAATATTTTCATTGAAAATAAAAAAGAAATATTTCTTTGAACCAAAGAAATTTTTTAGAATAAAAAAAATTCCTTGAATCAGAAGAAAGTTTTTTGATTGTGGGCCGATAAATACTTTTTTTTTAATTCAAAGGAATTTTCTTTGAAGCAATTAATCTTTTTTCTTATTGTACATATTTTTATGTAGTTGAGACTAATACTCTTGATTTTTTAAGCATAGCTTTTTTATTTTCAAAATTCTGCAGACATAAGATGATTCTAATTAATAAATTGTTGCTGCACTAACTTACTTAACTAAAATAAATTAAAAACCTTTACCTTTACCTTTACTGAAAACCATTTCTGTTGTATACATTAAAATTTTAGAAATTCTTTTCATACAATTAAAAAATAATTAAAAGAAAAAAATTAAAAGACGATAAATTCTTGTTAATGGAAAGTTTGTGGCACCTTATTATTTATATTTATAAGTAAAATTTATCGCGTACTGCGTTCTCGCAAAATTTTTTTTTAGGGAAAAACTATTTGTTAATATAGAATATAAATCTCGAATAACTTTTTAAAAAAGTTTATTTCTTTATTTATGTTTAGGGTTATATAAAAATAATTTTGATAAAATTCTTAAAAAAATTTAATCATAGTTTTAAATATTTTTTATATATCATCAAAATTTTATTTAAAAAATTGAATTTACAACAAAAAAGGTGAATTCTCCAATAAAAGTGTTATTTAAAAGTGTAACCCAGAAGTTTTTAATTTTAAATAAAAAAAGTATAATTTAACCAAAAAAGACCACTTTTTAACAAAATGGTACAATCCTTAAACAAAACAGATTAATTTTCCTCAGAATATGAAATAAAATTCAAAATGAAGATTTCAAAGAAATATTTATTTTTTAAGATTACTTGTTTTACAGGTTAAAGAAACAGAATTTTTAAGATATTCTTTAAAAAATTCCAAACAAAAAATTTTTTATTTCAGAAATGTTGAAAAAGTGTCTAGAAAATTTTTAGGACAGTTTTTTTATTTTGTAGGATTTTACTAAATTTTACTTTCAAAGATTTCAAATATTTTTAATCTCTTAAGAATTTCTAGAATTCCGAAATATCTTTTCAACTGTATCGAATTGTTCAAAAAACTTTGCAAAAACTTAATACTTTACTTAAAGATTTTTAGTTGTTTTTTTTGACATATATAGAATTTTGTTCAAATTTTCGTTAAAAATTGAATTTTTCAAATAAAATAATAATTTCAAATTTTCTCAGAAATTTTAAGAAAATTTATTTATTCCCTTGAAACCTTCTAAAATTTTAAAAAAGCTTTATTTCGAAATTTTTATTCATTTAAAAAATTGTGTTATCTTGCAAAATAGAAAATAAAGTTTTAATACTTTTGAAAATGATTCGAATTTTTCTGAAATTTTTTGTTTAATTCCGCATAAATTTAATGCTGCTATATTTTTAAATGTTTTAAAATCTTTTGTAATATTTAAAAAAATTATTATCCAAAACGAAAAATCACTTTAAATTTTGTCAGAAATCTTAGAACATTTTTTCTGTTCTCTGAAACCTGTTAAAAATGTTAAAAAGCTTCTAAACTATTTGTTCAAAATCTTCAAAAATCTGCATTTTGTTTTTAATCATTTAAAATCTTTTGAGGTTTTATATTATTCAAAATTTTTTAAACTTCTAGATATATTATTGACTTACTTTTTGCCAGATTTTAATATTGTAGAAAATCAATTTTGTTGTTGTTAATAAAAATATTTTTCCTTTGAAATATTAACTATTGCATTTTTCGTTGAAATGTCATCTTTTAAAGTTGAATTTCAAAGACTTTAGTTACATTTTTTTTTGTTTTGTTTAAGAAATGATTTTTCCTACCGAAAATTTTAGAATTTGGTTGAAAATTTATATTTTCGAGTTAAAAATTTTACTGTCCTGTAGAAAATTTGTCTGGTTGATGGGAACATTCAAATTTTTGTTGGGAAATTCAATTTCTTGGTAGAAAATTAAACTATTTGGTAGAAATTAAACTTCTTTTGTAGTATTTAATTTGTTTCTCCAGATTGGTAGATAATTAATCTTTTTGTTTAAAAATTCAACTATTCGTCTTTTTGGGTTTAAAATTGAACAATTTAGTAGAGAATTTAACTTTTTTGTTATTTTTAGTTTAAAATTTATGTAATTTTTGGAAAATTTATCTTTTGTGGTAGAAAATAAATCTTCTTGGTTGAAAATTCAACTTTTTAATTACAAAGTAATGTGTTCATTTAAAATGGAATGGCTGTTTTGAAAATTATTTTCGTATTTTCGGGCTGAAAATTCAATTGTTTTGTAGAATATTCGTCTTTTTGGCTTAAAAATTGCACAATTTGTTAAAAAAATTCATCTGTTCTGTCATTTTTTGTTTAAAAATTGAACTATTCTTTTGAAAATGTATTTTATTGCTATAAAATTTGTTTAATTGGTAGAAAATTAATCTCCTTGGTTGAAAAATCATATTTTTGGCTACATAGTGCATTTAGTTGAGAGTTCGTTTATTTAAATAGAAAATTAATTCTTTTGGTTTAAAAGTTATTCTTTTAGTTGAAAATTAAATTATCTAGTTGAAAACTTAACAGTTTTGTAGAAAGCTCATCTTTTTGTTTTGAAAATTCGACATTTTGGATTACTGTTTTTTTTTATCGACTAAAAAATTTTCCTTGGTTAAATATTCAACTCTTTTAAACAAATTTTTTTTGGTTCATTTCAATTATTTTTGGTTTAAAATGAAAATCTTTCCTTGGTCAAGATTTAAAAAATTACACTTTTTACTGAGAATCCACCTTTTTGGTTCAAAGTTCAGCTACTTGGTGGAAAGTTGAACTGCTTTAATAATTCATAAGAAAACGTAAGGTTTTACAAAATCAAAAATTATTCTGCAAAAATAACGTAATTTAGGGGTAGAGGGGTTGAGGTTAAAACTTAGAGATCCTAAAAAAGGAGATACATGGTTCGTAATTTCATAAAAAAAAGTTTACGTAATTTATGCACGGCCCCTAAAGAAAGGGTCCACAGTGCGCGCATAGTGCGCAATGTTCTAGTATTTATAAATAAAACATTGAGGTCTTTTTGGTTTTCTTAAATAAAATAAAAAGTTAAGCCTTTCATGAGAATGTTGCACTGAAATGGTCGTTGAACGCGACTAGTTCCGCTGGCACAAATTTAGATTCGAAGCGGCGTATAAACAGGAATCAATTGGGGGTCTTGTTTAAAAAGGGAAAAATCTCTAACATAGGGAGAGACACTGAGGAGCGACACAAATGTTCTCGTGGTAATCCTCCTCTGGTTCGATTTATTTTTTTTTCTTACTACAGGGGATCATTCCTATCATTAAAATAGTATTTTCATAATCAAAACTGTAATCCCACCTAAACACGATGTAAAACCGAGAAATTAAATTGCTATAAAAATCCCATTAAAAATACATTCAAACTTTCGCTCTGAAATGCTTCCGATGATCATTAAAATTTTTATGTGTTATGAGTTTGAAAAATCAAAGTTGCAGAAGTTTCGACAATTTTAGATGCAAAAATAATAAACTCGTTTCCGTAATTTCTAAAACATTCCGATCAATGGTTTAATCATGTTTATCAAATTCCTTATTATATTAAATTTAATGGGTAATTTATTATTCTTATGGTCATTTTATTTATTGTTATACCTAATATTCCTTCTAGTAAAATTTTTTATCTCGATCTAAAAAAAAATCTGTACCTTATTCCTCATATATATATATATATATATATATATATTAGTGTGTGTGTGTACTGGTAAATTATTAATATATAATTAATGTTTATAATGAGCCTCAAATAATGGTTATATAAATTAAGTTTACTAAAAATAATTTGAGAGAATTGCACATAAAAATAGGATTGTGAGAATGTAAATGAAAAATCTGATGTGATGTTTTGCTATTTTTAGATTCGGCCGTCTATTTTGGGTACACATTTGTATACAAATTGTATTAAATCTCGAACTCTTGATATAGTGTTTTGCAGTAGGGGACTTTGAGGGGAAGAGAAAATTATGATACAAGAAAAATAATTATACATAAAAACGATTTTAATTTTGAATTGAGCTATTTTCAAACAGATTAATAGGTTTTCAAATAATTCTTTTAAATGTGACAATTATCTATAAACTTCCACTACAATTTAGACTATTTTTAACACTTTAAGGTCAATTCATTCTTCAGGAATATATTTTTAGATAACTTTTTGTACTTCACCTTATTAAAGAAAGAGAGAGCTAGACAGACTGGAAATATTTTTTTGTTTCAATCAGAGAAATACAATAGGTTATTTATTATTTATTTTTTATATTTTGTATAAAAAAATGTATGTTTAACTTGATAACTATCAGATGACGAAATTTTTATATTATTTAGCTTTTAATACATAATTTATTATTAATTATAAAAGATTTTTCATTTAGAAAAAAAATTTTGAAAGAAAATCGACAAAGATTTTTTATTTTTTTATAAATTTCCAAAATGAATGTCGTGGATTTTAAAGAAAAACTGTTTAATTTGTCAAGATTTCATATTTTAGAAAAAATATGAGTAACTTTTAGAGATATTTAAAAGTTTAAAACGATGAAAGAAAAAAAATTAGACTTAGAAAGTTTTGAAAACAGTTTAAATACTTATTTTTCAAGGTTTTGAAAAAAGTTGGAAGCTCTTAAACAATTTTTAAAGGAAAAATTACTTTTTATTGTGGAAAATTAATTTTAAAAATTTATTTAAAAAAAATGGAAAGATCTATAATTGGCATGAGAGTCAAAAAGATTTTTAAGCAATTTTTTTTACTTTAAAAGAATTTTTGAAAGATTTTAAGATGATAAAAAAGTTCTAAGGATTCCTGGGAAATTTTTTAATGATTGTTTACGTTGAAATATTAATTTCAAGAGATAATTTACAAAGACTTCAAAACATTTGAAAAGATTACAAAAATTGTCAAAAAAGAATTTGGAAGGTTTTTTAAGGCAATTAGATTCATGTTTAAGATTTTACAACATTTTAGGAATAATTCTACTCAGTTTAAAAAATGTTTTGAATTTTTAAAAGTTTTGAAGAAAGTAAAAATATTTTCAAAATTTGAAAGATTTTCGCAAATGTATAGTTCTAAATATCTTTAAAATTGACTCAAAATTTTCGTAAAATTTAGTATAATCTTAAAGAATGAAAAAACTTTCTTAAAAATGTTCTTGATCCTTTTTACCTTATCCAAAACGTTCAAAAATATTTTTGAGTTTTCTCAAGAATCGTAGGGAAATTAAATTTTCGTGACCTTAAAAATCAATAAACAAATAAATTAGGAAACAAATAGCTTTTGAATTTCCTATTTTTTATAAAAAATTATTTATCCCCTTAAATTATAATTTAGTTTACATTATTAAGCATTATTTTTTAAAACCTCTTTTTTTTCTGTTGACCTTACCCTTTTCGCAATGAATTAGCAAATAAATAAATAACTATTGGAAATTAATAATTTATATTCACAATTGTTTCTTGCAAAAAATGAGAAAAAGCGCGTGTTATAGCGCGCGATTGATAATTCTGGTAAGTATACATAATAATCTATTGCAGGCTTTTCTTTAACAAGAATTTATCAATTTTTTTATCAAAAAAAACTATTTTTTAATTGCAGGACAAGAATTGCTTAAAATTTGTTTTAATAGCAGAAATTGTTGTCAGTAAAGTAATATATCCTGAATGTTTCAAAATATTAAAAACTTTTTAGAAAAGAATTGGACTTCTTAATCTTAACTTTACTATAAAATTACAACATTAAGGGTGTTAATAAACAGCTAAAATTTTTATTATAATCAACAAAATTTTAAGGTCGAATTTTCGGCTAAGAAACTTCCATATCGAACTTTAATTTTTTTTAAGTATGGAAAAAATAAGGGATCATTTTTTTACAAAAAGGAATAAAATTCCGATCCAAGGTTCTAGAATTTAAAAAAGAAATTAGTTATGCATGGTTTAATTCTTTTCGAGATTCGAGGAATCTGCTTATTGACATTTGATTCACGAAAAAATTGTATTTTATTAAAAGTGCACTTTAAAAACTTTGCTCCAAGCTAATAAATTCAATAATTCGATAACATTGGATAGCCAGATAGATGGGTTCCTCTTCATCATCATATTATAACTTTTCTTCTATCTTTTCTCTTATTGAGATACAGAATTTATATAATTATTGAGAAATCAGCTCAAATGGATTTATCATGTTTTGATTGCTTACTTCTCATTTATGATAAGGCCTCTTTAAAGATCTGCAAAAAATCAATCAGGAATAGAAGTTCCGTTCTTAGACGCTATTAATTCCCTGATAGGGTAGATTCACATGAATAATTAAAATCACCTTCGCGTATACTGGTTGGAGCTTATTGAATTCATGGCACGGAGAAGACAAACGGACTGGATAGAAAGATATTCCGGAGTAAATTTCAACATTGCACTCATGAATACGGGCATCGTTTGAGATAAGTTGTGCACTAGGACACTGCTTATATGTATCTTCAAGCGACCCGTTGCATAAGCGATTACGATCTCGAACTATGGAAGAGTCCTTTTCAGCATTCAGTACGCAAGTGGCAAAGAAACGTGAAGAAGGGTCAGAAAAATCTCCTTACAAAAGCTGCAGGCCAAGGCGTGAAGGGATTTGTGAATCAGTCAAAGAAATTTAAAACTAAATAAAAATGGGAAGCCAGCGTTTCATGAGTAAAAGACAACTTTTACAAGGAGTAAAGGGTCTTTTCAAGAGAATGATGAATTATGAGGAAAATAAAGGGACGACAAATATGCTAGTTATGGATTTTCTAAGAGTGAAAAGAGAAGAGAAACTATTTAAAGATTTAAAATTTTTTAAAGCAAGTACAAGTAAGAAAAGTTTTAAGCTACTTGTTAGAACAACACAGCACAACAATTGTGATACTAATTTTGTTGGAAATTCAACCATCGTTATTAAGAACACGAATTGGACTACAAGCTTTTTTTTAAATTCAAGCAAAGGATATTATAGTTATTATTATAGGAATAGAATTCTATCATTTCTCAAAGGCTGTTGTGAACAATGCAAGAGTCAGGCCTTCCACAAAAGTTACTAGGATTTACACAAGAATTATTACGAATATTAACAACACAATGGATATTAAGAATCCTTCAACAGAACACTAGCTTCAAATTCTACATCAGATTGAATATTAAGTTGCTGTTCATTGCACCCGTCAAAGTTAGAAAGCCTACCTCAATTCAAACATAAACCTAAAACCGCAGAGGCCGGAGAACTCGACGTTGCAAAAGGATGGATCCTTTAACTCTTAGAAAGATTCAGGACACGTGCATGACCCAGGAGAGGATAAACACCCCCAAAATTGTAAAATTCCTTCAATTTAGGTTTAAAACCGTAAGTACACAGGTTTCGGATGCAAGCATATGTTGCCAAGCTTGTTTATCTCCTTATCCGCAGACTTGTGCATCCCAAGATCAGAGTAAGCTTGTTCGTTGGCTATCCCTACGTATACTATCCTATATAAAACCGGACTTCGTCGGCCGACGTGGTCGCCGGCTGACGTTGCGTTACTCTTCGTGTTCGGGTATTTCTATTCCTGGAGTACCCTGACTCCTCCTCAACTCCTCCGAGAGCGTGGAGAAGCGTGGAGCGTGGTCGAGAGTCGAGTGTCGTGCGTGGCATCGTGTGGAAGGTGCTTGTAGTGCTGGTAGTGCGCGGGTGAATGAGCTTTCGAAATTTTCAAAAATGTTCTCCTCTCCTTTTTCACTAAACCTATCACAAACAAGGATAACTGGATATTTAATGCTGATGGATACTTCCTCTCTTTTATGCTCATGACACGTCGGATTTTGTGTCTATAGATCGTGATGATGGAGATTTCACTACAGAAAGTGTTTGTGTGATTGTCATCCGAATGATTGTAGCATCATCAGATGCACAACTGGAGTAAATCAATGGTGTTGTTTTAATTAGACTAAAACAATCTCTTTAAGGACTGATTGTGACAAACGATCTAGAAAGTAAATTCGAAAAGTTGCATCAGATTTTGCGACTGGAGGAAGTGATTGTATTATCATCAGATAGAGGATTTGAGTAAATCAGTGGGATTATTCAGGTTGCTCTACCTATGGTGTAATGTGCCAAGTAGTTTGTAAAGTTAAATGGATAAGTGATTTATCTTCCTTTTTTCAATCCTCAATTCTGTGAACCATCATCAGATTGTGACGAAGATACTTCATAAATCTTGCTCTGTTGTAATAGATTGAATAGCTATTTCTTCTATAACTTTGCGGTTTTCACTTAGCATACCAAATGCATCGTTTAATGAGGATCGGTTTGTTTTTGCATAAACTCGTCCAATCCATAACTCGTGCGTACGCTGCCCGCACAATTTATTTTCAGAGTATTTCCCGAGACTTTTTTAAATCCACCAATTCGCGTACTTTTTCTCGCATTTTATAAATAGAACAAGACTCTGCATCTGTTTGAACAAGTGTTAACTTGACCTTCATTAAAATCGATTCCTTGACTTCTGTTTCAATCTCTTTTCGAATTCTAACAATTGCCATCATATGCAGCACAAATTATCACGTTTCTCCTGGTTCTGAATTTTTGCCAGAATACTTTAAAGATGTTTGAGAGAAATAAAAGCCAAAATGACCAGTCGAAATAACCAAAACATCGGCTATTAGAAGGAAAAGCACGAACTAATAGAATCAAGAAACCGTAACCTTTTTGATTGTTGAGTTGTAAGCTGGCACGATGTATGAAATGAAGTGGCACAAATGCAAAGTGAGTGATTCTAGTCTTGGGAATCGAGTTTCAGTGGTTTATTCTGTAGTTGCGAAATGAGAAGACTCTAGTTGTAGCGGAAAGTCCATCGAAGCGCGGTGGCGGACTTTATTTAACTTGAGGGAGTTTACTACCGTCGCTGACAAATTGATGAGTGAGTACCTCTTCCGGGTACTCGATCAGCGTTCACACAAACGAGCTTCGATAGCTAGATATCTCGAGTTGTTCTCAATCCACTGCAATGAACCGGCTGCTGATTTGCCTCAAAGTTTACGACTCAGAGGCGGCTAATAAAACGACCACGCTTTCGATTTCCGGGGACCATCCGGTTCGCAAAGAACGGACATTGGTTTTTTTCATCCAAGAGTAGGCAGCCGGAATTTATTTCGAAAAATTACGCTCACTTTCTTCCTCTTATCAGTTCGTAGATTGCAACAAGTGGTTTAGTATCGAGCTTTTCAATACGGCAAACAGCATCTTCTTTGATCATCAGATTAGCAAACGAATTTTTGAGCCGAGAGGTCTACCGAAGCAAAAGGTGGAGATTGTTTTCTTTATAAATAGTGACCTAACTACCTCACTCTGGTATAATATTATCGTTTGATCCTCACTGTTTTACGCACAGATTCTTGGATTCGCTTCGTAAATGAAATGCTTGTACTTTCAATTTTTAGAGGTTCCCGCTGAGTTGGGGATGATACTAAATTTTTTAATGAAGAGGCTGAGAATGTTTGAGGTTGTATGAAGTCTGCGTGTGGAAGATTGCGAGGTTCTGAAAGGAGGTATTTTCAGTGTCAGGGTGGTGGGTACTGAGCTAAATGTACTGCAGCTTCTGATCTTTCGCTATTTCAGAGTTAGGTTGAATAGAGGTCTCATATGCTGCCACTTATGATGTCTTTATTTTCATAATATAGTGCCTCGTACGTTTTCTGCCTTCCTATACTCCTCAACATATGCTAGTAGCTTGTTTCTGTTTATTTTCATGATATATTGCTTCTAGCAAATTTGTCCTCTCGTTTCAGCATCAAGTTATGTTGGAAGTAATTATGGTAACTCTGTTCTTATTCTTCGAAGAAGAATGATGTTGACTGTGCAGGTTTATTTAAGTGAAGTTGATTTACTTTTGTATAACAGGTGCGGAAATAGATAGGTATACAAGTATTTGCTTCTTTTGTTAGTTACTTATTTATTTTGATAAAGCAAATTGATTGAATAATGGAGAATGTATTGTTTGTTTTGAAGAAAGATATTAACCTGGTGCTAGCAGTTCATACAATTCTCTCGATCGTGAGTTCTTGTTTTTAGATATGAAACTTTTTATATTCAGTTTAATTTGTTATTTTAAATTATAATATAATATTTATTGTTTTTGTTAATTACGCAAATGGTTCTGTTAACATATCTAAACATTTTGAATCGTGTTTAAAAGTATATAAAATTCAAATTTTTCATGCAAATACCTACAACAAAATTATATTCTCCCTTCCTTCTCCCATATTTTATGTTTTGTTGTTTAATAGATATACTATAAAATCTAATACTTTTATTAAATTTTTGACTCATAGAATTCAGATTTTGTAAAAAAAATATGTGTCATTGGTTTTATAGATTGTTTGAAGATAGAAACATTGTTAGCGAAAATCAATTACATGGTGAAATACCGGAAAGATAAATCGATCAAACATAAGCTCGGCGAATCAGGGAAAGGAGAGAGTGCGAGGGAGTCTGAGAGATGTGATAGGAAAGGCAGAAGCGAGAGAAAGAGGGCCTAAGTCAGGTTGCTCTATTTCTGTATTTTGTCCTCACAGATTTTCTCGCTGACGCTAGCTCGCTTGGTCCTACCGGTAGCAAAGTGCAGTTGTACACGTAAAAGCTAAAATAGAATGGCACGCACATCAAACAAAATTACAAAACCGACGGGCAGCCGGTCCTGCTTCCATCGGGCGGCCATCGCTTCTTCCTAGCATTTGCCATGATGCTAGGGGAAATCCGCAGCTTTGAAGTGTTCTCGGCTTAACTCGCGACTCTTTCGTCAGAGGCAGGCAGAAAGCGATTGAGGATCAGAAAGAGAAGCTTAGAGAAAGAGAGAAATGTAGGGACAATGAAGAAGGTGTTCTTTTTTTAACTAATCAGACTTTGACTGAGTACAGAGAAAAAAGTTCAAGATAAATATTGAACTAAGCCAGAACAGAAATAGCAAAAGATAAAGAGCAAAAAGCGAGGTAGTCTAAAGAGGATGAAAAAGAGAGGAAGAGTCGAGTAAAGCGAAAAGACGAATAGTGGAAGAGAAAGAGAACAATCTAGAGAATAACTTGAATAAGGAGAGGAGAACAAGTAGCGTGAACCGAGTCTAATGTTTGGAACCGGACGAAATTATCCATTTTCAAGCACCAGTTTCTAATGCCCCTTCTCTTTGCGCCTAGTTAGCCTGGATTTGGTGCCAACACTCTTACCTCAACTGTGTTTTCCCAAATAACAATCTATCCAACCCGAGAAGTGACCTCTTCTTCATCATCAGCATCTCAGCATCCCAAATTGCATCAGAACAAAAACCGCATCGCAAAACAAAACGACGACACACTTAAAACATCGTAACTCGTGTGTTCGTGAAGATATCCAAGTGTCAAGTTTAATGTCTCCTGAGACCCTGAATAGTGGACGATGAGTGACATCTATGGCTTGGCAAGTCGTAAGAATAGTCATTGCTCAACGAGAGTCTAGTGGGTGGGAAAGATGATGAGATTCAAGAGGAGAATATTTGAAATTAGTATAAAAACCTAGGAACAGGAGTGACAGGATCGGCGAAGGCACTTGGTAAGGAGGAAGAATGTGCAGAGCAAGGTTGCTGGTATCAAGTGCCCTGAGCCAGGAAACGATCAATCGATCATCGATCAATGGAGTGCAGAGGTGCCTCCTAGATCCTCAAGATTTTTTGAGGACAGATTATTTCGTTTGGTCCTCGTCGACTTGTTCAGGTTCCAGTCGACGAGGGTGTTTGAGATGTCGGATTCTCAACCTTGAGACTCCGATGTGACACCGGTGAAGACTTTGGCTCGCGCTTCACGTCGCAGTTAAGATGTTGGACATATTTCGCGGTCTAAAGAGTCTGATCAAAGTCTCGCACATCCACATTGATACCGCAGTTTTCAGATTGCATTACAGCCTAACTGTGATACTGCTGATAGCGTTTTCCCTAATTGTGACAACGAGACAATATGTCGGCAATCCTATCGACTGTATCCACAGCAAAGATTTGCCGGAGGATGTGCTCAACACATATTGCTGGATCCACAGCACTTATACGATCGCGGGTGCTTACAAAAAGAAAGAAGGGGTGGAGGTGCCCTTTCCTGGGATCGACAACTCGAGGCTTTATCCGGCGAGCGAGAGGAAGGAGTATAGGTACTACCAGTGGGTCTGCTTCATGCTGTTCTTGCAGGTAAAGATTATTGAGAGTTTCAACTTTCCGTTTTGCTCCAAGTGTTGCGGCAATAGCGGAGTTTATCCAACTGGCGAATATTACGAAAATTCTTGGGAGGGAAGTAAAATTGTGATTTATGAGACTCGGCTCAGATAAAATCGACAGGTTGTCGGTGGGCGCGGATTTATTTGATAGGGTATGTTTCAATTTGGGTGAAGAAAATGGGTGGAGTTTAGGCTGCAAAGGGCAGAGAGACCGAAGTTGATTGACTTGGTATAAATTGGTTGATAACTAGACAAACAAGTTCGTAATAGAAAATCCATCACTTCTAAGTATCATAACAATTTTAAAACAATGTTATATAGCGCATTTTTCTTAGGAGTATTAGGAATAAATTTCCATTCCTTCAAAGAAATATATTTTTTAAAAAGAAACAAAAAAGTCACTGTTATAAACTATACAATTCTTTAGAAAAAGATAGTATTAATATCGCGAGTCCTGACAAAAGATACACTGATTATTAACTGCTGTATTAAAAGTAAAAGTTGCAAATCTCTCAATATAAATATTTTGAAGACTAATGAATAAATGTCAACACTTTTTAGGCCACTCTGGTTAACCTTCATACTTTTATTTTAAACTACTTTCAGATTTACCGTTTTACTTTCTGGATACAGACAAGGCTTAATGAAAAAATCGGATTATAAATTTTTAATCAACTACTTTGGTAGCACAACAAAAATTTATATTGACAGCCAATAAAATGAATTTGGTAATCATTAATTAATTTTTAAATTCACATAATATATTACATGAAATAAAGAGAAAAATTTGACTCATAAGCACTCATAATCTGAAAGCAATGGCAAATATAGTCAAAGAAAGTAATATATTATTCATATGTATTATGTACAGTCATTTTCATGCAAATGAAGTTTCGTTTAACGTCCCGACTACTTTTAAAGTTTGTCAAGTCGCCAAGTAACTTGCGAATCAATAGAATAGACGTAAAAAATAACTTCGCATGGCGAACAATGTTGTGACAATAAATTATTTTCGCGATTTCAGACTTAGAAATACACTTTTTGAGACTGGTGGAAAGGAAATATTACGTCATTCTCAAGCGACTTCCGGTTAAACTCATTCTAAAAAAAATATTTCAGATTTCCCGAAAATTGCGATAAAGTCTTTTAATAATAAAATTACCTAGAACTAAATATGTGAACAAGAGAGCTATTTTAAATATAAGAAAAATCTATTATTTCTTTATTTCGAACAAGGTCATCAAATTGGAAAGAAATCCTTTCATTTTTATTGTTTCATTATTTTTCTTTATATTGGAACTTTCTTTATGTAAAGAAGATCATTTCTATAATATTAAAATAAAATTAAATTCAAGAAGAAGAATATAGTTTAATGAAAGTACAAAATTAATGCAATTAAATCTAGACATGATCTACAAAATAATATTCTAGAATTTCCGAAAATTGGGATAAAATCTCTCAATAATTAAATTATCTGCATGCAAATAACTCTACAAGAAAGTTGCTTTAAATGCAAGAAATAACGATTATTTCTGTACTTTCTCTTGTATAATTTATCCATTTAGTATTTCAATTCGAAGAAAGTTTTAAATTTGTAAAACAATTTTTAATTCAAAACGCTTCAGATAGATTAAGTAGAATTTTTAAAAATGAGCAATACTTCAAATGGAATGAAAAGGAATTAAATTTTTTATCATTTCTAAATAAAAATGTTTCAAATTGGATAATCCAAAATTTTATTTGCTTGAAATTGAAAATTTTTAAATTAGAAGCGCTCAGTTAAAAAAAATTAATATGGGTAAAATCGGACTAATTCATTACATAGGAGTTGAAATTGCATCATTTCTAATCCGAAGAGTTCAAAATCGAACACTTTTAGCTTGAATCAAAGAATCTGCAAATTGAGTGATTTGGGATTAAAATTTGGAAATTAAACAAATTTCAAAGAGTTAAAACTTAAAAAATTGCAGATCAGAATTTTGAAAATGGGACCATTTAAAATTTAAAAACATTGAAATGTTATTATTTCTATTATAAGCGTTCAACATTGATATTTTTTCTTGAAAATTCATCGTTGTTTTCAAAAATTTGATTTTCTTGTTCTTAAACGTATTATTTTTTAACTGAAGATTCAAGTATTCTCTTTTCGAATGTAAATTTATCGTTTCAGTAGAAAATTTCATCTATTTAATTCGAAATTGATGTATTATGCCATAAATTTGTCTTTTTTGGTAGAAAATTAATCTTCTTGCTTGAAAATTTATCTTTTTCGTTGAATATTCTTTCCTTTTTTGGTTGAAAATTATTTTCATTAGCAGAAAAGTTAAATATTTAATTTCTTATTGTAAATTAATATATTTTAGTAGAAAAATTAACTATTTCGTTTAAATATATTGTATTTTTAAACATTTTTCCTTCTTGGTGGGAAATTAATCTTCTAGGTTGGAAATTCATTTTATTTTTGGTTAAAAATTCATCTACTTCTTTAACACTCTAACTCCTTTGTTAAAAATCCATTTCTTTGTTGAAGATACATAATTTTAGTTGCCATCTATTCTTGGTAATTTAAAAATATGTTGTTAGAAAGTTCATCTTTGGATTTAAAGTTTATTTAGTTTTTTTTAAATATACTTTTTGTAACTATTTTGTTAATTTTTTTTGCAAAAACTTAATTCATAAATTAAAAATATAATTGTTCCGTTTCCAGTGGAAAATTATTCTTTTTAAAAGAAAATTAATTTTTTTGGTTAAAAATCCAAAAATTTTGTGAGAAAAATATTTTTTTGGCTAAACATTCGACTATGTTGGTAGAAAACGAAATTAGATGGTTGACAATTAAAATTCTTTTCTAATTAATTTGTTTTGTTAAAAATTGGTCTTTTATGTTAGGGATTAAACTATTTTATTGAAAATTATTATTTTTTGGTTGAATACAACTACTTTTATTTAAAATAAGGATATTTTGTTGTTCAATTATCAAATATTACATTTTTAAAAGAATTTATCTCTGTTGGTTAAAAATAATTTTTTAAAAGAAAATTCAACAATTTTGCTTAAAGATTATTTTTAGCAGAAGATGCATAATCATAATGACAATTTATCTTTATTAGTTAAAAAATAAACTCTGTCGTTGAAAACTTATTGTTTTTTGTTCAAAACTCAATTTAAAATAAAATGCAATTATTAATTAAAAAAAGTAATTTTTTGACTGAAAATTCAACTTCATTAGCAGCAAGTTCAACTATATGGTTAAAAATGATATATATTTTCTTTAATATATCTGTTATGTTGAAAATTGGTCTTTTTTTGTTCAATTTTTACTTTTTTTAAATAAAATAAAAATCTTTTCTACTTGAAATATAAACTATTACATTTTTGCGATAATTCATTTCTTGTGGTTCAAAATCAACTTTTTTGTAGAAAGTTTAAAAAATCAGTTAAAAGCTCGTTTTTTGGTTTAAGATTCATTATTTTAGATCAAAATTTATCTCTTTAGTTTAAAATTGAACTATCTTGTTAAAAAATAGTTTTTTCTCGTTTAAAAATTTATTTTTTAACTCTGAAAGTTGATCTTCTTGAGTTGAAAATTAAATTATTTGGCTTAAAATAAATCTTATTTAATTGAAAATTTGTCTTTTCCAGCAGAAAATTAATTTTCTTGATTTATAATTCATGTTCTTATTTTTTGGTCAAAATTCAACTGATTGGCTGAAAATGAATGTATTTTGTTAAAAATTCGCCTTTTTGGGTAGCACAATAATCTTTTTGGTTGAAAATTTAATTATTGTTTTAAAAATTCAATAATTTAGTAAGAAAAGTAATTTTTTGACTAAAAATTTAACTTCCTTAGCAGCAAGTTCAACTATATGGCTGAAAACGACATATTTTCTTTAATATATCTGATTTGTTGAAAATTGGTATTTTTGTGTGAAGTTTTTATTTTTTTAAATATTTGATAAAAATCTTTCTTGGTTGTAATATAAACTATTACATTTTTACGATGATTTATCCCTTTTGGTTAAAAATTAACTTTTTTGTAGAAAGTTTACAATTTCTGTTAAAAGGTCGTTTTTTGGTTTAAGATTCATTATTTTAGATCAAAATCATCTCTTTAGTTTAAAACTGTACTATTTTTTTGAAAAATCATTTTTTTCTCGTTGCAAAATTTATTGTTTAACTCTGAAAATTCATCTTCTTGAGTTAAAAATTAAACTATTTAACTGAAAATGAATAATTTTAATTGAAAATTCGTCTTTTTTAGTAGAAAATTAATCTTCTTGATATATAATTCATGTTCTAATTTTTTGGCTGAATACAACTGTTTTTAATTAAAAATAAGGATATTTTTGTTGTTCAAATATCAAATATGAAATTTTTAAGAGAATGTTGGTTAAAAATAATTTTTTTAAAGAAAATTCAAAAAATTTTTTAAGATAATTTTTGGCAGAATATACATAATTATAGTGAAAATTGATCTTTATCATTTAAAAAATGAGCTCTTCTGTTGAAAAATTATTGTTTTTTGTTCAAAATTCAATTCATTGGTTAAAAATGTAAGTATTTTGTTAAAAAATCGCCTTTTTGGGTATCACATTAATCTTTTTGGTTAAAAATTTAAATATTTTATTAAAAGCGCAATAATTTGATAAAAAAAGTAACTTTTTGACTGACAATTTAACTTCTTTAGCATCAAGTTCTACTATGTGGTTGAAAATGATATATTTCCTTTAATATATATGTTTTGTTGGAAATTGATCTTTTTTTGTTAAATTTTTATTTTTTTTTTAAATAAAATAAAAATCTTTTCTACTTAAAATATAAACTATTACATTTTTACGATAATTTATCTCTTGTGGTTCAAAATTAACTTTGCTGTAGAGAGTTTTAAAATTCTGTTAAAAGGTCGTTTTTTGGTTTAAGATTCGTCATTTTAGATAAAAATCGATCTCTTTAGTTTAAAATTGAACTATTTTGTTATCATTTCAAAATTGAATTCAATTTTTAACTCTAAAAGTTCATGTTCTTGAGGTAAAAATTAAATTATTCGGCTGAAAATGAATCTTCTTTAATTGAAAATTTGCCTTTTCCAGTAGAAAATTCATCTTCTTGATTTATAATTCATGTTCTTATTTTTTTGTTGAATACAACTGTTTTTATTTAAAATAAGGATATTTTTGTTGTTCAGATATCAAATATTACATTTTTAAAAGAATTTATCTCTGATGGTTAAAAATAATTTTTTTAAAGAAAATTCGACAATTTTTTTTAAAGATCATTTTGGGCAGAAGATACATCATTTTAGTAAAAATTTATCTTTATTGGTCAAAAAATGAACTCTTTCGTTGAAAACTTATTGTTTTTTGTTCAAAATTTAACTAATTGGTTGAAAATTAATGTATTTTGTTAAAAATTCGTTTTTTTGGTAGCACATTAATCTTCTCGGTTAAAAATACAATTATTTAAAAAAATGCAATTATTTAATAAAAAAAGGTCATTTTTTAACTGAAAATTTAACTTCTTTAGCAGCAAGTTCAACTATATGCCTGAAAATGACATATTTTCTTTAATATATCTGTTTTGTTAAAAATAGATATTTTTTGTTATATTATTACTTTTTTAAAAATAAAATAAAAATATTTTTAACTTAAAATATAAGCTATTACATTTTTACGATAATTTATCACTTTTGGTTCAAAATGAACTTTTTTGGTTTAAGATTCATAATTTGAATAAAAAAATAATTTGAAAATAAATCTTTTTTGATTGAAAATTGGTCTTTTTCAGTAGACAATTAATCTTCTTGATTTATAATTCATGTTTTGGGTTAAAATTATATTGTATACATTTTTGAAAATTAAACAATTTAAAAAAAGTAATCATTTTTGGTTGATAATGTTCGTGATCATATAGTTTACATGTAGTAATTTTTTGACTGAAAATTCAACTTCTTTAACACAAGTTCAACTATATGGTTGAAAATGATATATTTTCTTTAATATATCTATTTTGTTGAAAATTGATATTTTTTTGTTAAATTTGTACTTTTTTAAAAATAAAATAAAAATATTTTTTACCTAAAATATAAACTATTACATTTTTACGATAATTTATAAAAATTAAATTTTTTGTAGGAAGTTTAAAAATTCTGTTTAAAGATCGTTTTTTGGTTTAAAATTCATCATTTTAGATCGAAATCCATCTCTTTAGTTTAAAGTTGAACTATTTTGTTTCAAATCATTTGTTTCTCGTTTAAAAATTTATTTTTTTAACTATTTGTCTAAAAATGAATATTTTTAAATTGAAAATTCGTCTTTTTCAGTAGAAAATTAATCTTCTTGATTTATAACTTGTGTTTTGGGTTAAAATTACATATATATTTTTGAAAATTAAACAATTTAAAAAAATTAATCATTTTTGGTTGACAATTTTCGCGAGCCTATAGTTTACATGTAGTAATTGATCATAATTTTATTCAATCCAGAGTAATCTGATGTAATCCGGAGTAATTCTGTACATATTGATAATACAGGGTAATGCGATATAATTCCGGGTAATCCATCTCTGCTGGATCCTCTGCTCGGATAAATAATTTATCATCATATATAATAATAATTCCTTTCTATAAAATTGGATATTTCTTCGTGTAAAGTGCATAGAGGTTAGAGGATGTTACAAATCTTATTAAAATTTCTCTGATTAAATTGTAGAAAAAATGCTACTTTAATGAGAGTATATAATGAATGAAATGAATAAGTCGAGAAATGACAAGCGGTAATTTATAATGAAAATCTAAAACGGAAGTAACGAGTTTGACGGAGATCTTGCGATAGATCTATAAAGGTTAGATCCCGTTAGATTCGGCGGCGGACGTCGGAATGACTCTGAGGAAGTGCGAGCAAATGCCTTTGCCCGACCGCCTGAGAAAAAAACTCGAGCGATTACGTACCAAGAGGTTTTTACCTCCACTTGAACAACATACCACTAGTAAAGGTACACCAAGCACTTCGTTCTGTAAAACGTCCGAAGGGCTTTCAACCATACCCGCGAACTACAAAAAATTATCCATAAATACAATCAAAAAACTTTGTTTGGATTACTCAAAGTTTCGATAATTTCTTCAAATATTTCTACTTTTGACAATTATTTTGCAATAGGAAAAATGCAACTGGGTTTTCTATCGATCATAATGTTCTTTATTATACATTTTTTTCTATAAATTATAATTATTTTGGAGACCACATTGTCTTTAAGATGAAACACTTTAAATTAGCGAGATTGCAAGACTTTCTGCTAAAGAGATGCATTTTTAATTAAAAAAGTTGATTTTTTTTATCAAAAAGGCAAATTTTCGGAAATGATCAAAGCATTACTTCATAGTTTACACAAAAAACTACTTTTTGGCCCCTCAAATGTATGAAATTCAATGAGAATGAGGGGCCAACTTAATTTTTAGCATATGACGCAGTAAGTTATACGCAATGGTGTAATAAAATT
>JAAAKG020052844.1:0-18273 GCA_010014905.2 Druon quercuslanigerum
GCTTTCAACAGGAATTGACTCTGGTAAAATATTATTATGCTTTAATATTCAATTTAGACTCACGGCCTAGCGGTCAGAAGTCAGTAAAACAAAAACCCTTCTGAAGCACATTAAACTTAACAGCGGAACAATATCCAAATTAATACCTACAAATCCCATCTCTCTAAGACATTGCGGACACCAAAAAATCCATAAAAACAACATTCCACTCAGGCCGAACATCAGCGCAATAAACTCACCAGCTTACAAACTAGCACGATTCCTCGCCAATAAATTAAATGAACTCATAACTTTGATAGAGCACTAGTCTAATAATACTTCTTCTCTTTCAACAACCAAATATATGAACAAACCCAATGGGATCCCCAATCTCACCTGTAATGGCCAACATCTTTATGGAACATCTAGAAACTAACATTTTCAATCAATTAATCGATTAATCATTAGGACATGAAGTTTACAGAAAACCTATCCGTACAAACAAATACCTACATGCCTCCGCTCACCACTACCCATCTCAAAAAAAATCAGTCATCAACTCCCTTGTATACAGAGCTGTCCCCGTAACATATAAAGATAACTGACCAAAAAATTACATATCGTTAAACAAATCCTATTACAGAATGATTACACAATCAAACAAATTGATAGAGCAATAAGAAAATACACCCAAAAAACAAGTTAAAACAACCTACCAAAAGAAAAGAGAGAAAAAGGACCACCGTCCTACCCTACATCCTAGGTGTCACCGAACAATTAGCAAGAATTCTCATCAAATACGACGTATAAACCATTTAAACCACCTGCGAAAAAAGGACAACTTCTAAACAACCCAAAGACAAAAAGGTACCTATCAGTGATCCAGGATCATATAAGAACCCTTGTTCTTGAGGCAAAGTCTAAGTTGTAGAAACCGGGAGAGCGGTGAGCGAACATATAAAGGAACATGAGAGTAAAGTCAGGTTAAAAAATGTCATGCAATCAGCACTAGCTGAACATCATATTGAAACAGGACATAACATTTATATTTGACAAAACAACCGTCATCGCAAAAACAAATAATATTTTTCGAAGAAAACATACAGAAGAAATCGAAATCTTAAAACATCCTAATAACATCAATAGCGACAACGGTTATAACACTAATCCGATTTGGCTTGCTCCCCTCCCGGAATAAAAAAAAGACTTGATTGGCCAACCAAGTACGACCAGTCTCCATGGTGAGGTGCTCTGGCCAATCATAGGCATCGTAGAGAGTAACAGGAGAACAACATAACCTGATACCTCATTTTCAGGTTAGCCCTAAAGAAGTAAAATGCAATGTTCACGAAACGTCAGCAAAATTCGTAGTTTTATACACGAATGAAACCCGAAGTATCTCCTTTATCAGGAAAAATTGTATCGAGACATTATCATTATTATTATCGTCTTTTAAGCTGGTTCATTTGAATCCCGTAGAACTACAGTTGAAACCTACCGTACTATGCCTTTTATTTTATAACTCCGGTGAAACAGGATCATCATCCTTTGTGCTAAAGTATCATTTAAGACCTTTCGAGTGAGTACATACCCCGGCAGACGACTCCACTTCAATGAGTATGGGCCTTTGTAAATATTTCTTTTGACTAAAGTGGGCATAGAATCACTGCATTAATTTAATTAAAACCAGTGATAACTCGCGGCTGTATCCGAATTTACTAGAAGCACTCGCATTTGCCTATAAGTTTGACCATGGGAGAGAACAACTGCAGGAAACCACCTCCTGAGTTCAGACGGTTTTCCAAAAGTCAAGTTTAAGAGGAGACATGTCTCCCATCAAATGTAAACAATCATCTTCGCCTTCTAACGTCTCGCTCGACATTTCCAGAGGATAATGGAAGGAAAGAGTACAGGAAAATAAATAAAATAACAAAATCGAGGATTGATTATATATATTATATATTATATATATATATATACAACTAAGTATATATATCTGAGAATTCAAAAATCTTATTTCAATATAATAACTACATCAAATAACCTATAAGTAATGTGTGTATGACCATTGGTTTCTATTTGAAGTAAATGTTTTTAAGATATTGCATGCACATTTGACGCCAGATTCATCCCTAATCTTTCGGATACTGTAAGTTGAGTCTTAGCAGCATCTTTCAAACTAAAAATGTGTGTGACTTCCATTGCTGTTCGTCCTAACATCAGAGCTTTGTTAAAGAGGCGAATGGCTTCTTTTAGATTACCCCTGTTGAAAGAAGTTTTTTGAGAATTAAATTTGTCTAGTTCAAAATAAATATCTTGTTTAAGGGTTGAAAATCTCTACATGCTACGTTCGTATAATCAACACATTTATTTTAAACAATAACGGTTCACATTAGTATACCTTTGTACTTCGATACTTCCTAAGGTTTCATAGCCGAATTCGCACTTATCATCTAAATCTAAGGCTTTTTTAATATGATCCACGGCTTTCTCTATATCTGAACTCCAATACAATTGCAGCAAGCCTCTGCGAACATGGATTGTTGCATTCATTGGATCTTTTTCCGTTGCTTTGCTAAAGTAGTAGTCCGCTTTCTCATATTCTTGGGAGTCACATAACATCTGCAAAAATACTATGATACTCAAAAAAAATTCTTACCAATACTTTTATAGAGATTCTTGAGGAAGTCTTGAGACAAGCAGAGGAGGTTCCGGTTTGAAATAAGGACAAACGCAGGATTTTGCCTTGATCGGGTGCTTATCTGAAAAATTGCACCCGATCCCAGCGAAATCGCGGTAAAATTTCATCCATAACCACGTCTCACGACCGTGAGATAGGTGGTTACAGTCTGTGACGGAATCAATACGACGATCCGGCAAAAATCTCGTGCACCCTGAGGACACGGAGCGACCCAAGGACGACCGCCTTCTGTATTCTCCCCGCAAGTGTTTTAGCATTCTATACTTCTTTTTCTTTTTATTCTCCTTGGCTATAATGTTTTTGTCAACCGAGGCCGAAAATTTGATAACGAACATGGTTCGCTGCTCGAAGTCAAGGAGAACTATGTCAGGCCTCGAGTACGCAACAGAAACAATTGTCGAAAATATAAAGTTCCCGTATATGCGGCACTTCTCATTCTCGACAATTGACCCTATTTCACTAGGAGCGTTTAGGGAAGCGATATGAAGGTTATTACCGTAAGAGTGACAGAGATGGTAATAAAGCACTCTTAGTGCCGCATTTTGCCTTTGGATGTAGGTCGTTCCCGCATTAGTTGGACAACTAAATAGTATTTGTCCTAGATGCTCAGTGTATTCAAGGCACGCCCTGCAGCTATCATCGGGAATGTCTGTGCTCAAAATGTGGTGACGATATGTTACGGTGGAAATGACACCATCTTGACATGCCAAAATGAAAGCCTCCGTGCCCGACTTCAATCCGGGTAATTTAAGAAAAGCAAAAGTTGGCTCACACGACATTGAATGATCTGTTCCTGCGCCAGTTTTTCTCCTGTGCTTTCTGAATCCGGGATCCCTAATGCTGAAGTTAAGTCCGAGTGTTTCAGGAGTGTTTCAGCAGCCACCTCCACTGCTTTGTACAGAAACGATCCGTTGCCCACTTATTCATGCTTCCTGGCCATTTTAAGAACAGGGTCTCTTCCATTTGCAACTCTATGTACTGTACCCAAAATAATCCTGTTGTGAAGACATTCAAGATTAAATATTCCGCGACCACCTTGACGGCGTGAGATGTAGAGTCGCGGAACAGAAAAGACTTAATATGCATCCTCTTGTTTATGTGCATAACCTTTCGTATCTCGATATCAAGGGATCTGAGCTCGTTCTTCGTCCATGGAACCACTCTAAATGAATAGAGTACTACCGGGACGGCAAGCATGTTCGTTGCAGATACTTTGTTCCTCACCGACAGATCAGAAGTCCAAATCGGCCAGATGAGCCAATTATATCTGCTTCGGAGAGTATCTTTTATAGATGTCACATCCTGATTGCGGGTCTGTCACACGCCCAGGTACGCATAAGTCTTTCCAGCGCAAAGGAGTTGTATAGCGCTTCTATCCACGAGCTCAGGGTCTTCAGAGATGCCATTAGGTTTTCCTCGCTTCAAATAAAAATTGGCACATTTTTCTAGCCGGAATTCCATTCCTATTTCCTTAGTTATTCGTTCGACAATCCCTAAAGCTGCATGTAGTAGCTCTTTCTTTTTAGCATAGATCTTAAGATCATCCATGTAAAATACATGGGTGTTCTTGTGCTTTCGATTTGCAGATTTGCCGCAAAGGTACTCCTGGGAATGGTGAAGTGCTAGAGATAATGGCAATAAAGTGAGACAAAAGATGAGTGGGCTCATGAAGTCCCCTGAAAGACACCTCTTTGGAAAGTGACCTTGTTAGTTTTCACACGATTTTTTCCAGATGAGATAGTAAAACTGTTTTTCCAATGTGGCATCAACCTCTCTATGCACCTTACGATTTGCGGATGGACCTTCAAGCTTTCCAAAAGACAGATGATAAGTTTATGGGAGGTCGAATCGAAAACTTTCCGGTAATCGTAATCTAACGGTAAGCAGGTTCAGACGAGTGATTACCCTGTAATTCTTTGGGTCAGTTAAGTTGCTGATTTTCGGCAGAAGTACTGTGCGTACTGTCCGACTTCAAAAATGATGTGAAAATACGGGCTAGATGGTGATGGGTTGAAGGAACCTTCTTCCCTCAGATGGTCATGATACCATCTGGTTCTGGAGCGGAATAGTACTGCATACCTCTTAATACTTTTTTCACCTCCTCGGTAGTGATTGTTAGGCACTCTTCCTCATGTGTTGTTATGAGGGCATCACACAGCTCCTTAAAGCTATTTATGTTCTCTGAGTCTTCGTCAAGTCTATGTTGTACTTCGTAGACTTCTCTTCAAAAGACTTCGACCTCCTCTGGTTCGGGCGGGTGGTCGACTTCTCTAAGCGTAAGATAGTATCCGCATTCTCTTAACAATATGCTGCCAGAGAGTCAGCAACTTTGACTTGTTAAGTGTGTGTTAACGAATCCGAAACATGCGGGACGCGTACTCTCTTGCCCAGCCTATCTTTATGGCGAGTTGATGCATTCGTCTTTTGGACTTATGATCAACCGTTGGTTTTGTTTTACGGTTCGCATCGGCCAAAGCTCTCGCTGCATTATACACACAACAATTGATAGTCCAGAAGTCGGTTTCTTCGGAAAATCGTCCACGAAGCTCTTCATCCATTTCAGCCAGATCTTTAGGCCTGGGTGTTGATGTTTCTCCGGGTCATAAAGCATCGCTCTTTCTCTATTGGATGTCTGCCCACGGTTGGTCTCGTTACCTTCCCTTCTCTGCTGCCGGCTTTTTCAGGCTCTGGTAGAGTAGGCGCTCTCCTTACATAGCCCCTTTTTTGGAGTAACTCGGCATGGTTTCGTAGACTTTGATGCGAAAAGTGCGATTATTCTGGGTACTTCTCGCACCACAGAGCATGCATTCATGCTCTGTAATTCTCTCTTTCAGGGGTTACACTCGCATCGTATCATTCTAGCAAGTCGTGATTTTGTCGCTCCGTCCACCTAAAAGCCCCAAGTTTCCACCGACCCATCGCATTGACTCCATCTTCATTAGCTCCCCCAGCTCAAGAGTGGTCGGCATTGTTGACCGACCCGTTGTCGGGAGCCCTATACGTTATATTGCTTTGAACCGCACTTACTACAACTATATTTGGTGTTATCATTGTTGTTCCCACGAGATGCTAGGGAAATAGGTTCGTCCATCCTTGTAGAGCCCGGCTGTGTACTCTGAGAGGACGCCCGGTATCTCAGAGTCACCGTTCTAGACACCTCACCCAGATGCCATTCACCTTTCGGCACGGTTTTCACACCTCCGCTTGGGGGTTAATTCTTCGGGACCACCCCTGGACAATTTTCCGCGATTGCCTATTCATTTTTTGTAACCATATTAAGCAGAAACCCTTTGTAACCCAGTATATCTGTAGTTAATCACAATTATGACCACGCTAAACAACCGCAAGATGGGTGGTCGCAGGGCAGGATGAAATCAAAACGACAGGCCGACGAAACCCTCATGAGTCTTAAGTACATGACGCGATTCAAGGATAACATCTCTCTCTTAGCATATTTTTGGCATGCTAGTATGAGTGATTGACTTTATATGACATTCGCAGGACGAGTAGTAAAACCATAGCCTAACCCTACTTCTGATATAATATACCATGAATATGCTGCGAAAATAATGTATAACTAGTAAATCTTTGAAAGAGACTGAAGGCACTGTTCTGTGGTTAACGCGATGATTATTCAATTTTCTAAGCTAATTTTTGCATTTGTCCCATGTTATACGACAAAACTTATAACTATAAAACTTATAATTATCTTTTTCATACATTTAAGCTCCGCTAACATTGCAGCCGTATCGTGCTTACGAGATTCAGCTAATTGACTAAATGCACGGTCTTCACTAGAGTCGGGATTTATTTACAAAAGACAACAACAATTTCTAATACCCCTCCGCTAGCCGTTCCCGCGATTTCGGACGGTAATGTATGACAAAAAATAATCGGAAAAATTGTATACTAAAATTATACCTGTGCATATAATGCGTAACATTCCGAGCAATCTGGAAATTTTTCAAATGCATTTTGAAATTCCGACATAGCTGTTGCCATTAAACTAATGTCTTTTTTTGATGCTCCATAACGATAATTTGCATAACATTTCTGCACATATATGAGTCCAAAATCAGGATGGAGTTCCGCAGCTTTTTCAAAATCTTCTTTAGCTTCCTTGATTCTCTCCAGAAGAAGATTGACCTACGATAAAGCGAAATTATTTTATTACCTTTTTCAAAATTTTCATTGGATACCAGCCTGCGCGACCACTTTATAGTTTATCGAACGATATTAGCGATATCAGTTGAATTGAATTTTAAAATTTCTCTGTCTGCGTATATAAAAATTTTAAACTATAATAATGTCCCATAAATTTAAAGTGGCATTCTCTCACTTCTTTGTGAATTTGAATAATATTAAACACTAATTACGGATAACGCTGATATATAAAAAATAAGGTTCGCTTGATGCATTAAAAAATATTTCTGTACCTGATGATATATACCATATTGGCTATAACCATTTTAAGCATGAGAGAAAAATGAGTATCCTTATTTATTATGATAATAAGCCTGCCGAAGTGACAATGTTAAAAATTAGTCATATCGCTTGAACTTAGGTACAAGATTCTAAATCGCGAAAAGAAGTCTTCCGAAAAAGGAAATTAATAGCATGTTTCTTCGGTTCAAGTTGCGGAAATTTCAGGTTCCAAATATTTAAAGTTTTCCATTATTTGAGCATATAAATTAATCAAAAACAATACGTTTGTCGCACATTTAAAAAAAATTTAGGTAAAATTTTTTTTCTTCTAATTTTGTATTATGGTCCTACACAGTTGAAACTGTACATATAGAAAATTTTTTATCGATTCGTTTTTAAAAAGTAATAATGAATTTTTTAATGGGGCAGAATATAATACAAAGCAAAATTTATTCAATCAAAGTAATAAGTCATGAAATAAACAAAATTCGGCTCATTTCCAAAAAACAAAGTTAGAATTTAACGAGCAAAGATAATCTTCAACTTGTAGAAGGAAAATAATAACAAATAATAGAAGCAGCGGTCAATGGGACGGATACACCTTACCAAAACCATTGCAAAGGGAATAAATGATGAGAAAATCAAAAATCAACTAGTAAGGTAGAATGGATAGAAGTAGAGACACCGATAGAGAAATTGAGGAGATAATAATATTTTTTAATAACGTCAAATGAGCCCATTAAATTTAAAAATAATACTGCAAAAAGTCAGAGTTATTTCTTGACTAGTTTAATTAGGTTCAAAATAGGGTACAAAATTGACGAGATCGACATTTTATAAAATTTATACGCGGTTCTTGAAGAGAAAGCATTAAGTTGGTATCAGGTTAATCGAGATAATTGGCAAAATTTGGACCAATTTATCGAAGAATTTAAAGATGCATCTTTCAACGAAAGATAAACAGAAATCATAAAAAAATAAATTAAAATTTGTAACCAGAAAAAAGAACAAGATATTCATGATTTTGTAACAGAAATTAAAGAACTTTAAAGAATTCAAAGTTTAAGAATTGAAAATAAAGTTTATATTGCAAGAAATTCCTTTTCAAATTTTGCAGAATTAGAAGGTTTGGGACCCCGGTCAAATCTAACCGGTGAGGATTGGGCGGATAGGGCGATTTAATCGTCCTTTAACCTAAAAATTGCACGGTCGTTGTGAATTATTGAGCACACGAATAAAACAGAAATATAACATAAAAAAACATACACAAGAATTCACTCTTTTTAGGTCAGTGTGGACATAGGAAGTAGTGTTTGCAAGACAAATGGATAGCCTTTAGGGCTATCTGGGATAAATGTTTGGATCTATATAAATGGGCTCTCCGGTATGAATGTTAGATCCCTATAAGCGGGCGCTCCAGGATGAATGTTGGAACCCTATAAACGGGCTCTACAGGATGGACGTTAGTTCCCTATAAGGCTCTCTATTGTGATGAGAATATACAGTTCCAAAACAAAGACTGACACCGACGAATTTACGAATAGCAGGTCACGAGTACCTGTGGGTGGAAGATGGGCCAAGATAATAGATTAAATTATTATTAATATAATTAAGCCGTTATATAAGACGTATATAAGTCGAACAGTTCCTGAAAATTTTAGACTTGAATATAAAAAGGGAAAAATTTTATTTGTGCGATTTAATTTACATTTATTTATAAATTCGCACAACTCTGAGGGTTTGAAAGCTCGAACTCCTGACTCGACAATTTCTAAGCGTAAACCATGAGTGCGTAAACATGCGCCACCATCGAGGCTGAGCAACGTAGGTATAATAAAACTTCTAGCCACTCATCCGACGAACTTAAACCACAAATACGCGTGCACATACGCACCGAGCGTGTGTGCATGAGTGTGTGCCGGCCACGTAAAGACGAACTTACGCTCTAGTTCCCAGATTTGTCGGGCAAGATCGTGAGTGCTCTGTGAAACTTTTCCCAATCACTTATAATATTTTTTAAATTATTTACGGAAAAAAGTGATGAACGGTTTTAGACTTGTCATATCGAGTTCGTCAATTCTTTCTCAAAATTCGCAGCGTATTTAGGAAAATACATCAATATCCAATACATTTTTCTCATATTCGGTACCAAGCTACTAGTTCTTGACTTTTTGACGAATAAATTTTATACATGTACCACATTTCTATTCGCTTGAAGTCTTAAAAATATACAAAACCTGCCATATATCATTAACTTTTCAAGTCATGCGATGATGCTTTCAGGAACAAGAATCAATGATTTTGATTATGGAAAACCCATTACAACTAAATAAATACACATTACGACTAGTATCTTTCAAGTACACTCCTTTAGTGTACTATCGTTTTGTTTAGCGTCGAACCCATGGAGAAAAACAATAAATAGCATGTCTTACAGATTCCAATAAAAGTCTAACGACAGTCTTCACCACAAGACTCAGATTGATTCTCAAGAGTTCTATTAGCTCAGCAAACAAGTTCAGGGAAATCAAGAGCTATGCTATCCCTGTCCTCACGTACTCCTTTGGGCTTATCAAATAGGCAAACAGCGACTTTGAGCGATTAAACAAAACGATCCGCGTAGATATGACGAAGCACAATATGTAGAGCGGATCATGATTACACGATCCTTGGATTTGTTCTCATAGTAGGACTTGAATATCGTTATAAATACCATGGAGGAATCAGAAACACAATAGAGACAAAAAGCCATCCACGGCGAGCAGCAAAAAACGTTAGATCAATATGAAGAGGATAAATGAAGCTTCTAATATTTGGCCAAAAAGGGGCTTTCCGTTTCCAGAAACAAAAGGATTCGTCATGGTGATTCAGGACAGGGATGTCAGCACCAGAAATCGTCGCAAACAACTGTTACATCAAGAGGTGGTTGACCAGTGCCGATTATGTGTAAGTAACAACGAATCCATCGAGCACATTATTGATCAATGTCCCGCAATGGCTCAAAGAGAATATTCGAAATGTGTTTTTTGCAGAATTCCTGCAACACACAAAATTAATTTCACGTAAAAATTTTCAAATCAAAAGCTTTCGTGTTCAAACGAAGAGCATGAAAATTCGGTACTCCTCTCTTTTGTTATATTTTTCAGTTATTTCGTTTTATTTATCTATCTTGTTATTTTATTTTATCATTTTTAATTTTGAGAGATAATGGGCTGTTTTAATGTTTGGTTATTAAATTTGTTAATTCCGTGGTCCCGAGCGAGAGTTGTAGAGGTTTCCTTTGAATTAATGGATTTTTTTCGGCTATCCTCCTGACATCCACGGGAGCATAGACAATTTTAACAATAATGGATTGAAGGGATAAGTCTTTTTTTCATCTGAGAACCAAGGCTCGTTCCTGTCGAGGATAGACTGAGGCGGTTACTATAAAATTCAATATACGAATAGGTAACTCGCTCTCTACCTTGTCACCAGAATACATTCAGCCCTGTCATCTATGGAACAATTCTTTCCTATCACTCCTTCTGGTAGGAAACAAGTTCACAATCTCTCCATACTTTAACACCGGCTGATAAGGAGTAGTGAAGAGAAGGCAGTACAGTAGAATTGACGAATTGGAAGCGGGCCTCATCCGTTATCTCTCTCCTGACCGTAGAGGATTATAGAAATTAAGTTAGTGCACATCAGACTCTCTCCCTAACAATGTAATTCCTCCTATTCCATTAATTCACACAATTGTCGAGAATATAAAGTTCCAGTATATGCAGCACTTCTTATTCTCGACAATTGACTCTATTTCCCTAGGAGCGTTTAGCGGAGCAATATTAAGGTTAATGGCGTAACAGTTACAGAGATAATAAGAAAGCACTCTTAGTGCCGCATTGCGCCTTTGGATGAAGGACTTTACCGCACGAGTTAGACAACTAGAAAGTATAAGTCCTAGATGCTCGGATGTGCATGGCACGCCCTGCAGCTATCATCAGGAATGTCTTGAATCAAAATGTGGCTACGGTATGTTAAGATGGAAATAACACCGTCTTTACATGCCAAAATGAAAGCCTCCGTGCCCGACTTCAATTCGGTTCATTTAAGGAAAGCAAAAGTTAGCTCACACGACATTGAATGATCCTCCACATTCCTGTGGAAGATGCCGTTCATCCGCTTACCGAGGAACTGTGTTTCTCCTGTGCTTATGAGTCCGGGCTTTCAGGAGTTAGTACTCGAGATAGATAAGGTTTTATGCATTTTTCTCATGCCTGATACTGAAGTTAAGTCTGCGTGTTTTAGCAGCCACCTTCGCTGCTTCGTACAGAAACGCTCCTTTGCCCACTTATTCATGCTTCCTGACCGTTTTAAGAAGAGGGTCTCTTCCATTTGCGACTCTATGTGCTGCACCCAGAATAATCTTGCTGTGAAGATATTCAAGATTCAACATTCCGCGACCACCTTGACGGCGTGAGATGTAGAGTCGCGAAACAGAAGACTTAAGCAGAGATGAGGTGGAAGATAGTCGATCTAATGGAATAAGAGAATACCGGATAATGTGAAAAACATGCACTGATAACTGCGACCTCTTGGTAGATGCCCCTAGGAGTTACTCTGAAGGCACACGTGGCGCGTCGGTAAATGACGAAAGTTAGTAATTTATACTGAAGGAGTTACCATTAGCGCAAACTGCACAATTATTTGCCTTCAGAGTCTATTATATTTTAAATTTATTATATCTCTGATAATATCGCAGATAAAAATCTTTGATTATATTGCATTGTTTTGCATTTGCCCGGTTTCCCGACGTCTTTTTAAAGCAGGATTTATTTCCAAATTGGTTCATATTTTTGTTCTTGTCCAAATGTGTTCATTTTTTATTCTTGCAATTAATTTTTTTCAATTTATGAGAATTTCGTCAGTCACCTAAAAAACGACGTGTAAATGAGAATTTGCAAAAAAAGTAATTTTATTTCATGACAAAATTTTTTCAAAATGTTTCTAAACATTGTTGATCAGAAAGAAAATTTTAATTGCAAATGATTTTTTTAATATTAAGAAATAATAGTGTTCTTCAAATGTTGCTATCACAGTATGGAATTTGTTACCTTTTTCACACTTTGAAAGAGATAAGAAAAATTAAATACATAATGGACAAAAAACTAAATATCTTAATTCATGAATAAAGTTTCGGAGTTACCACACTGTAACACCATTTGTAACCTCTACGGACGCGAAGCCAAAATGATACCACAAAAACAAAGTACTAAAAATTTGCTTACCTTAAAATCTAAATTGTACTTATAATCTTATTAATTGAAAAACATCAGTGCGCGCAGTCACTCCAAAAAAATCCAAATCCAAACCAAGTAAACATTTCCCAATATCGTAAGACTTACGTAATCAAAAAAAAATGCTAAAGTCATATTGAACTTTACTTAATATGAATGGCCAACGCCTACCTTTGCTTTACTTCGGAGAGAAAATCCTGGTCCTCAAGAAAGAGGGATCAAGGGACACCAATTCCAGCTCCGACAATTAAAGGCAGAGCCAATTTCAAAGTTTCCAGAAAACGTACAAGATTCTCACATAATTGAACGCCGTGGATGGTCAAAACGAAGTGACTATCCAACGTCGTTTACGCCATTTTCTCACTCGTCTCCACTGCTCACGGGCCTTGTCCAGTAGATGCTGCCCTCTTAGGCTCCACGTCCTGATTACGCCCGTCAGCTGTGACCGGCGCCGACCCTGTTGTTCATTCAACTTTCGATTATTTGTGTAGATAGTAGATTAACCCTCATTGATATGGGTTGTAATTCGGGTCGGTATGTAAGAAGTGGACCCTTAGATAGTGAGTGGGTGGCCGGCAGTGTCGACGTTGGTGTTGATAGCATGGCGTCAGAAACTCCAAGTTTACGCCTGGATAGAGGCTATAATTTTCCAATTCCAGAGAAGGAAGTAAACAAAGGTTGGACGTTGGCCCCTAATATCATAAAGTTAAATAGTCCTAACCAGTAATTGCTAGTACACGAAAATTTACAACCTACATTTCAAAACAAGTATTCTATGAAAAATAAAAATAAAAAGATTGAATTATTAAACACTCACTCAGCAGACTACATTTCCTTGCACGCATTCCTTAAATAATTAGATTAGAGTTCATGTTGGCCATAAGTTAATCGCGGTTTTCCTAATTATTAGATCTTATTAACCTGCTCTAGCAATAACCTTCTTACCTTCTTTTATGCGTTTATTGCCTTCGTTTATCTTCTCGTCCCTAGTAAATAAGCTACCAAGGTATACGAATTTATCAGCTTGTTCAATTCTATCTTCATTTAATACAATGTTGCATATTGTTTTCTCACTATTTCCTTCGAACACCATAGCTTTTGTTTTATTTACGTTAATTTTGAGGCCAATACTCTTCATACATACATTCAATTTATTCAACATTCTTTGCAAATCTTCGATACATTCTACCGTGACAACATTATCATCTGCGAACGCTAACCCACGTACCCTTAGTGTTTCAAGATCTTATCCATACATAATATAAAAAGCCATGAAGACAGAATGCACCCTTGTCTAAAGCCTTGCATAATATCGAACCAGTCACTTAATTTCCCTTGTAGGAGCCACCCATTTACTCCGTACTCTTTCAGGACTAACTAAATTTTACTTCTATCTACCTTGTCGAAAGCTTTTTCTAGGTCAATAAATGCACAGAAAACTTGTTTGCCCACTCTCAAACTTTTTTCTGTGATTTCCCTTAAGCTAAATATTTGATCGGTACATGACCTTACTGGCATAAACCTACTTTGGACTCCCTAAATCTCTTCTACTATTATTTTCATTACCATGCGAATAGGTATTTTTTAGTAAATTTTACTTACGGTACATAATAAGCTGATCCCTCTGTAATTATTGCAGCCGCTTTTATCTCCCTTTCTTTTGTATATTGGCACGATAATCGCTTTTTTCCAATCATCTGGGACTTCCCCAATTTCGATGCATAGATTTATCAGTTCGCACAGTCTATGTGGTATGTACTCGCCACCGTGTTTAAAAATTTCAGCGTTAATACTGTCTTCCCGGAAGCTTTCCCATTTTTCGAATTCTTGATTATATCTCCAATCTCAGTGACGCAGACTTTCTCAATCGAGTTTTATAACGCATTGTGTTCTACATCGCATTTGTGGTTTTCTATATCTTCATCTCCGGATTGTCCCCTAAAATGGTTTCTGAAAGCGTATCTAGCCCCGCCTGCCTCATATTACATTTTACCTCTGCTATTTCTCTGGTTAACAAATTCTGTACCTTTAATTCCCTTCATTGCTTTATAAAGTAGTTTCTTGCTTCCTTCAAAATCGTTTTGTATTTTCTTCTCTTCTTCTGCTCAAATTTGATCTTTTCTTTCTTTAATTAATCGCTTGAGCGTCCTCTTTTTGCGTCTGTAATCATTTATACGTATATTTCTTTCCTCACCGCTAAGACATGTCATGTTCAAAGTTAAAATTTTTAAAACCTTTTCAAATTTTCACCAAGAATTAATGTTTCCAAATAAATAAAAATTTGACATTTTTCATACGTTAAATTTTTAAATATTTTATTTTGAAAACTGATTAACCATATATTAATGTTTTAAAATTTAGGAAATTTTTGAAAATTTTTTTTTTTTTAACTTTTAAACCATCTGATTATCTTTTAAAATGAGTCAAATTTGTCTTAAATTTTTGAATTAAATTTTGAGCAGTATTAAAAAGTGTCCTTGATATATTTGAGATTAAAAACAAATTTAATCATTTAAAATATTCTCCAAGAATTAATTTCTTCAAATCTGAAATTATTCCAAAATTTCCAAACCATTCAATTTTGAAATTATTTTAAAAACTTTTGAAAACTTTGAAGAAGTTTCCTTGAAATATTTCAGATTTATGTTTTGCAATTTTTCAAATGTTTTGTAATACTCTTTAAAATTTAATTTTTCCAAATTTAAATTATTTCTAATTCTTAATCAATACAATTTTTAAATTACGTTAATTATTTTCAAACTTTTAAACCGTCTCATTAAAATTTTACATAAGTCTAATTTTTCTCTTATTTTTTTTATTTTGAAAACTGTAAAAAAGTGTGCTTAAAATAGTTCAGATTTTTCTTTTAAAATGTTTAAAGTCTTTTGAAATAGTGTTTCCAAATATAAGTTATTTTAAATGTTCAGTCGATTCTATTTTTAAATAATTGTTAAATCATTTAAAACCTTTTAAACTGTTTGATGAATTTTTTAAATTAGTTTCTTGAAATATTTCAGATTTAAAAAAATACCGTGTTTAAGCATTTCAGCGTTAATGCTGCCTACCACGGAAGCTTTACCGTTTTTCAAGATCTTGATTATATCCCTAACATCAGTGACACAATTAAATTAATTACTTAATTGACACTTAATCGAGTTTTCTAACGCATTGTGTTCTACATCGCATTTGTGGTTTCCTATATCTTCATCTCCGGGTTGTCCCCTATAATGGTCTCTGAAAGCGTCTCTAACCCCGCCTGTCTTATATTGCATTTCCCCTCTGCTATTTCTCATGTTTACAAATTCTTTACTTTTAATTGCCTTCATTGCTTTCTAAAGTAGTTTCTTGCTTCCTTCAAAGTCGTTTTGTATTTTCTTCTCTTCTTCTACTCTAATTTTATATTTTCTTTCTTTAATTAACCGCTTGAGTATCCTTTTTTTGCGTCTGTAATCATTTATACGTCTATTTCTTTCCTCATCGCTAAGACCTGTCATGTTCAAAGTTCTCCTGTACGCTTCTTTCTTTGTTTTTTGGGCAGCTTAAATTTCATCATTCCACCAGGCATCGCCAGACATTCTTCCTACAACCGCGGTACTACACACTTCGATCGCACATCTAACAATGATGTTCCAGAACATAGTCCATGCGCCTTCTATATCTTTATTTCGTATAAGCGTCTCCTAAGTTGCCTTACCTATGCTTTCGATTATCTTATTTTGGAAATCTATCCGCACATTCGGTTTCTGTAGGTTCTCAAATTTGATTCGCGTTTGTTTTCTTTTATTGATTCGCTTTTTTCTTCATCGCCGAACTACGTTAATTTTGGAGGTTAGAAGGTAATGATCAGTATTGCATTCAGAACCCCTCATGACCCTTGTATCTTTGACTAGCTCTCTTAGTCTTTCATCCGCAACCACAAAGTCAATTATACTGCGGCTATTTCCTTTAGACCAGGTGTAAATGTGGATCATTTTGTACCTAAACCAAGTATTTGTAATAAACAGACCCCTTTCTAAGCATAAGCCAAATAATTGATCTCCATTATAGTTTGTTCTTGGATCCCCAAAATTACCTAGTAGTCTTTCTCTATCCTGATTTTGGATGCCTACCCATCTATTTATATCTTCTAGCAGAATTATTCTTTCACTGTGATTGCAAATATTTATCATGTCATTTAAAGTGTCCCACAAGGTATCTTTTACTTCTCTGGGATCACTATCAACTGTCGTGTAACATGCAATGTTAAATAATCTTCTGATTCCTACTTTCATTCTCGCCCACAGCAATCTGGGAGATACGAAATCATCATCTCCGAGATGCTGCTTCGCTCTTTAATTCAAAATCAGACCTACTCCTTGCCTACGATGTATTTCACTGTCTATTCCGGACCATATTTCAAATCCACCCTTCAACAACCCGTTTTCTAGGTCCCTACTTTCACATCCCTTTTTGTTTGCATCAGGTACACCTAACATTCCAAACACCCAGTCTCCATTCGTCGCCTGAAACTTGACCTTTACAGTTTCCGTGTGCATGCCTTTTGTCAATTAAAGTTTCAGTCATTTCCGAAACTATTTTATTGTTTGTATTATTCATTGCTTAGAATAAACGCCCAACTACCACCTTTGTGCAATGAGTTTATTTTGGGAGTCGAAATGATGTCAAAGTTAAGTAGTAATTCATCATATGGTGGAAATTGTATTGATAACGTCCGTCCCACCAAACTTCCGTTAATAAGGAAGGGTTGGGGGAGAAGTTCACCAGTCTTCAGCAGTGTTGCATCAGATGGGAGTTTATGTGATCCTATAGTTAAATAAATTTCCATTCAATTTTCTGCTACAATAATTGGTAATAAATGATCAATTTTATGAATTTTGCAACTGAAAAATTCGTGAGAATAATCGTAATAAAATAAAATCAATTTTGTAATTATTGTAAAATTCTTTTATTTTAACTTTTAAACCACCTGAATATATTTTAAAATGAACTGAATTTTTCCTATATATTTTTTGTAACTTTTGAAAATTGAAGAACTAATTTCTAAAAATATAAAATCGGGGTAATATTTTCAAAGCCTTCCAATTTCAAATTATTTTAAATTATTTTAAAAACTTTAAAAACATATGATTATGTTTTAAAGTGAGTCCAATTTTTCTTATATATTTTCTTCTAAAATTTTGAAAACCTTTTGAAATATTTTCCAAGAATTAATTTTTTCAAATAAAAGTACATTCAACATTTTTCATCCATTAAATTTTTAAATTATCTATAAATTTTGTTCAAAACTTGTCAACCATGCATGGCGGTTTGAAAGAGCATTTCAACTAGTTCTGCTGAGAAAGCATTTGGGGAAAATATCGCAGAACTCAATTGATAAAATCTGTTAAGCTTTTAATAAGACACGTTTATCCATCATTTTTCTATAATTGTAAAACCACCCAAGAAGTTTCCTTTAAAATTTCAGATTTGTCATTTCAAAATTTTTTAAACTTTTAAAATATTTTGTAGAAACTAGTTACTTTCAACTTTTAATCCATTCGATTTTTAAATTATTGTTAAATCTTTTTAAACTTTAAAATATTCGATACCATTGCAAATGACTCAAATGTTTCCTACACCTTTTTTTAATTTGTAAAGCTTCAAACATGTGTCCTTAAAACATTTGAAACTGTTCTTTTACAAATTTTGAAATCTTTTAAAATATTTTGTAAGAAATTATTTCCCCGAATATAACTTATTTTAAATTTTTAGTCGATTCAATTTTTCAAGATTTTCTCAAGTCATTTTAAGACTTTCAAACAACCCGATTGATTTTTTAAAATTAGTTTAATAAAATATTTCAGATTTTTGTTTCAAGATTTACGAAATTTTCTCCAAAAATTAATTTTTCCA
>JAAAKG020052855.1:0-18270 GCA_010014905.2 Druon quercuslanigerum
TCTCGTTAATCTGGAAGAAGGGTCTTTCACGTTGAAAAGCCACGTCAAAGCCTGGTGGTCTGTTTGTATCACAAATTCGCGTCCGAGAAGATATTGACGAAGGCGCTTTACTGCCCAAAAGATTGCTAGAAGTTCTTTTTCGGTAGTGGTGTAGTTTCGCTCAGGATCATTCAGTGTTCTTGAGATGTAGCAAACTGGGTGTCCCTGTTAGGATAGAATTGCCCCCAGTCCGACGTTACTTGCATCAGTAGTCAACGTGAATGTGTCCTTAAAGTCTGGATACATTAGGACCGGTGCTGAGCAAAGAGCATCTTTCAATGACTTAAAACTTGTTTCATAAATCGGTGTCCAGTTGAAGGGTTGATTTTTCTTCGTCTATTCAGTTAATGGTTTAGCTATTGTAGAAAAGTTTCTTATAAATTTTCGGCAGTACCCGGCTAAGCCTAAGAAGGACATGACTTTTTTTTGTTTGTCGGGTCTTTTGAAATTTTGGACGGCTGATAATTTATAGGGGTTTGACTTCACTCCATTTTCTGTGATCACATGCCCTAGGTATTCTAGTTCTTTGGAAGTGTACTTCTAAAGAAAACAGAAACGTCTAGGTAAGCAAAGCATGTTTTTCCGATGAGTCCTCTTAGTGCTGCATCCATCATTCTTTGGAATGTTGCCGGTGAATTATTGAGTCCCATCGGTAGGCGATTGTAGTGAAAATGTCCCTTATTTGTAGAGAACCCAGTGTATTTTTTGAAATCTTCATGCATAGGAATTTGGTGAAATCCTGTGCTCAAATCGAAAGCTGAAAAGAATGCTGCTTTTTCGAGTTTGCCAAGATTTCATCGATTACCGGAAGTGGGTAGGCATCTTGATCAGTTTTTTCGTTCAACTTTCTGAAGTCAATGACAATCCTCCACTTCTGTTTTCTGGATGCATCGCGTTTTTTCGGGACTACCCAGAGTGGTGAGTTGAATGGTGAGTCTGAAGCTTCTATTATCTTTTTAGTTACCATTTCCTTCACTTGATTAGAAATCTCTTCCTTATGACATTCTGAATGTCGAGGTTGACGTAAATTAATGTTAGCTTCATCCTTCAAAACTATTTTGTGTGACGTTAGGCTTGTGCATGGTAATGGATCTCCTTGTAGTGTGAAAATGTCGTGATATGAGATAGCTATCTTCTGTATCTGAGCTCTGTGAACATTTTCGATATGTTTGAGCCTCAAATTTTCATTCAATACTTTCAATCTAGCATTTAATTCATTCTGCGTAATGTAGGTTATGCGCTCCTCTCGTGGCGGGATAAGATTGTTATATTTATAGTTTATCTCTTCGTCACGCAGTCTTAAGTTCATTTCTGTTTCGCTACTAACAGGAATTTGATCTTGTGAGTCAACAATCCGGTAAATGGGATTTGCAATGTAGGGATTGTCTTCTATGATAATGTGCCCTTACTTCTTGTTTGTTTACACGGTTCCGATAATGCCTTCCTCAGGTATTGGAAACTTTTCTGGTACGACTACAAAGAGTTATTCTTTCCCTTGAAACTGAAATTTCGTCACTTCTTTCGTCCTGTGCTTGTCATTTTCCATCGAAAAGTCTTTTTCCATGGTAATCCTCTAGTGTCTTTTATTAGGACAATTTTCTTTTATTAAATTGATCGATGCACCGCTATCAACTAATAATTTTACTGGTTTCATTGCGCCATTTAATTGTCGTCTGATAAAGTATAGTCTTCCGAATATTGCTGATACTCTGTCTCCAGGTTCGTTTCCGTTTCCTGGAACTCTTTCTCTTCCTCTGTTTCTCCTTGGGTATATTTCACACGATTCGGAGGTCAAGTCTTCGAGGCCATTGTATGAAAATTTCTTTGTTTAGAGAAACATTGAGTTTCTGTATGTCCAGGTATTTTGCCGTGACTGCAAAATAATTGGAGTCTCTGCTGCAAAGGTATGCTGTGGTTTGGAGGATTATTCATTAAAGGGTATTTTTGATTGTTAAATTGGGAGTTTGGAGTTTTGAATGGAGTTTTATGGGGGTTTGCACCGATAGGTAGTTGAGGTTTAATTGTGTTTTTCGATTTACGAATTTTACTCCATTCAGCTGTCCAAACTTCTGATTCGATTGCCATTTGTTGAGCTTCTCTAATGTTGTTTGAGTTTCTACTCAAAACTCGGTCTGAAAGCTCTTTTCTAAAGTTCATAATCTATTTTTATAAAATAGTTTGTTCTTCATTTTTTATACAAATTCTTCTCTCGTCTATTTGGGGATTTTTTGATTGTACAGCATACAACAGTTCATGCAATCTTTTTTTAAAACTTGTGTTGAAATTCTGTGTCGTTTCTCCAGTTCCTTGAATTATTTGTGAATGTTTTGTGCGATGTGTTTCCAACGATCCTGTTGTCCCAAAATTAGTTTTAAGGGCTTTAAGAAGCTCATTATATTTTTCTATCGATAAAAAGCGAATAGCTTTCTCAGCTTCTGTCTCGATTTTCTCTGCAATGATCCAGTCCAGTAAAACTCCTTGATTTGCACACTGTGCTTCAATTCTCTTCACAAAAGCGATGAAAAGTTCAACTCCCATATCGTCTTGTCCATTAAATTTTTTAATTAATTTAATCGCGTCCCTTGCATGGTTAGTTTTGTTCAATGCTGTTCTACTTTCAACTCTATAATTTAATGTCTGCGGAAGCCTGTCTCTTGTAGGGATATCTTCATTTTGAGTTGTTGTTCTTTCCTGCCTCAACCTTTGTGGTCCTATTAACGCGTCATCATTGGTTGTTCCAGAATCTGCATCGTTCTCCCTCTCAGTTTCGTCCGAAGTAACCAAATTCAAATTTTTTGCAATGGAACGTATTTCTTCCTTACGGATATTTATTGCAAGTTCCATGTTAGTAATGCGGTCGGATCATTTTTGTAATATTTTAAATAATTCTGCGTTTGTTGTTGAAAGTTGTGATTCGGGATTATTTGTTATTTTTGAAGTGATTGGAACTTGATTTTCTCGGGAATTCTTGGTCTGTGCAGGTGTGGGTTTCTTAATTTCGTCCAAAATGATTTCCTTCTTCTTTGGAGTGTGGGTTAATGTGTACCTGAATTATTTACTTCCCTACCAATGATAACGGGTGTCGGGTGTTATGTCGCGTCACGTTATTCAAACTCTATATCGTTCGGTACATGAAATTACTCGCGTATGCGTATAGTCCGTGGCGATGTGAGCCGTCCAGCCAGTGAATATTTTCTAATTTAAATTCACTATTTGAAAACGAAGATGCTACAACCTTGGCCAAATATTGTGAATCAATCGATGAACGTTTATTAGCGAAAGGTCTGGTCTCGCGTAGTCGACTAGCCATACGTGGGCGTGGAGAGTCGTGACGGAACACTTCTTTTATTTTGGCTATAGACAAATATATTTTCTCTTCTTTTTATTCACTTCATATCCCCAGTGAAGACAGTTGGTGGCTGCTGCAATAGATCTTCTCGTTCTGGTCAGCCGTGGGTTCTAGAGTTCGTGAATTCTGCAATTCCAGGTGCACACTTGGTTGGGTGACGTCTCGCCTTTTAGTCTTGTATTGTTTGCAAGACAAGGAATCACTACTGTGAGCGTATTTATTTCAGCTCAGTATGTGTTTTCCTGATTATTAAATTCCGTAGAATGGCCAAATTATGTGACGTTCTAAATAAAAAGACACTTTAATTCAATTTATCCTGACGCAGATTCGTAGATCTGGTCAGTAACTTTATTGGAGACATCAGCTACTGCCGTAACAGTCATACAAAGAATGGTTCTGTCTCCCAGGCCCTGCAGGGTCGGTCCCTGGAATCCAGAGTACAGGCGATATACCTTAATTTATCTTAAAAAGGGAGGGAGTGCTATCTCTTCTGAGCCTACGAGAGTATTCTATTTTAGGAAAAAGCGTTGGTAAAGCTAGAATATTCTTTCTCATACGTTCCCGCTTTACTCTTCTTTAACAAAATTACCTATTCCATTTTTGGATGAAAATTTATTTTTTATTTTTAGTATAGAAACTTACACTATTTATTTGAAAATTTGTCTTTTTTGTAATAAATCAATCGTCTTGGTTAAAAGACCATCTTTTTGGTTAAATATTCAAGTATTTGATTGAATGTGGGATTGTTTTCTTGAATTCATGTTTTCAGCCTCACCCGTTTAGTTGATAATAATTAATCTGTTTGGTTAAAAATGTAACTATCTTGTTTGAAACAAAATAGTGCTTCAATCCTGAGCAACTTTACATTAATTACAAAGCAAGAAGTTGTATTTGAAACAAATATTCAAGAAACAAAAGGAGAAAAATGATCAATGCTTATGAGTGCAGAGTTTTCGGTTCAAAATTTTGAAAAAGGAATTGCTGAAGAAAAGACTGCGAATTGCATACCCTTCCAACGTAATCTTGAAAATTAAATAACTTTCTGCAATTCTACACTTTTCAGATTCAAGAATACGCAGCATCTTTCTCTGAGTAATTTTTGTCGTAAAATCTGAGAAGAGAGAAGAAATTACGAAAACACTCCACAGAAATTGAGAGGATTAACCGATTTTCTTTTATCTTTTCTCAATCGTCTCGTCGTTATCTAATGCACCTAATGCAGAATACTGAAATTTATTTCTTCAGTCATTTAATCGTTTTTTATTTCTCTCAGCCGACTCTTATCTCTAAAATAGCAAAGTTGAGTGAGGCATGACAGGCAATCAATCTCAGTCCTGGGCTCGAGCCTGGTATTTTACGATGTTTAAAGTAATTATAAAAAAATATCACTCTCGGCATGAATTTTCAGTCAATTGCAATAAAACAAGAACCAGACCATTTTTAGAAAAAAGTTATCTTTTATTTTCAGCATTTTATCATTCATATTCTGTGGTTAAAATATGAAATGAAGTAATTCATACTTGTAAGGAGAAAGGTTAACAGAGTAATACGTGGCCTAATTTTCAAGCTTGTGAAAGCGCCTTACGCTTTTGGACTCCATAACTTTTGCTTCGGGTTTTCTATATGTCCTCAAAAATATATTTCCTTATTGATTCGAAGGCAGGCAAATTTCCAATTCCGCGCGAATAAATTATGGTACCAGAATACTTTATTTCTCGACGAAAATTAATAGTTTGAACTATAGATATACTCAACGTTCATGATTATCATTCAAAATGATAATTCTGTTGCTAGAAAATTGATAACCCTTTCAGAAAATTCCAATGTAATTTTTGTTCGGAATAACAATATGAGTAAATTACTTGAAGATATTATTTTACAAAAGTATCAATAAGTTACGTTTTGGTATATTGTTATGGCTGACCACATTCCTCAAGCATTTTTGCGATTAGCTCTTTTAGAACAACATGTACACACTGAGAGAACAACACCCAGAGTCAGCGTAACCTAGTGTATTCCAAGGGTTATGTGCAATGTGACCTAAATCTTTGCTCAAGCAAAACAGATTTAATCAAGAACTTCAACTGCAGCCTTATGATATTTGTCAATGCACAGCATAATATGTCATCATTTGACATGATGACTTCATTAGTTTTAACAACATGAACGGTTTCATCCGCAAGAACATCATTACGAGGCTGATCGGTGACATCTAAATGTTTTGCTATATATCTTTCTGTTGACTGAGTTCTTTCCTACACAAAGCACAAATTTTTCTTTTTCTCCAAATGGTGTAGAAAATTGCGATCATAATACATCAAAAATACGGCGTATATTTAGTGTCTTGTAATGATTCTTCTTTAAAGGATTGATGCATTTATTAGAATATATTGTTTGATTATTTTCACCTTTTTTAGGGGTTATAGTTAGTAAAAAATAGGTTGGAAAAAGCCTAGGGTGAGTATGGTAGCTGAAGTTCAAACACTGTTTTTAGATGATATTTTATTTTAACATTCTTTTCTTAATTTCATAATTTGCGAAATCCAAGCTACAATAAAAGCCGAATATATGGCGATATTTTTGTGCCGTGGCAGTTACTCAACTTTTGGCAATATAAATAAAAACATCATATAACTAACCTACAAACTGATACGGTTTTGAAATCCAATTTCATAATAAAATATAAGGATTGATTAATGATGGTCTTATACCGTAGATGTTTGTTTGGACTTTTAAGAACTTTTAGTGATTTGCCATCTAGAAGATAAAATTTGAAACTCATATCTATAATAACCTCGGTCTTCATTTTTTTTATATTATAATATGACAAGAAACAAATATAAAACAATTAACTTCTGAAAATACATGTACGTTGATTTTTTAAGCATTCTTCTGATTAAAATATTTTTTTATTTTTTAACCAATATAATGTGATGAAAGCACATTTAGACGAACATATAGTATTATTATTTTTCGTAAAAACCATACAATGGTATACCGCGTTGTGCTACGGGCTGGGCTTTGGAGACAGCGTCATAAGCGTACCGGTGTACTCGGCTGCACTCAAACTCAGTTCAGCGGTCAGAAAAACGCTTGAACTCAGTCCCGTGAAGAGGCTGCCCGGAGATGATATGAGGCAACGTCACTCTCCCCCCACTCCTCTCTCACTCGGTTGACTTGCTCACCTTTTCAGGAAGAGAGGAAAAAAGAGGCAACGTGTCCAGTACGTAATTGTTATTACTAGTGAGTAGATGTTAGTATTGTGAGCGACAGTGTTGTCAGCCTATTTAGCATTCCGCTTTTCCCGTCAACAATGGAATCCGTGAGTAAGATGCAGTCAATAGTGATTGAGAGAGGCAGAGATTTGATCGTTAATAACGGCTGCAAGTTCCGCTTTCATAAATTTTTGAAAAATAAAACAGAACGCTGGACTTGTATTAAAAGTAACTGTAAATGTTTCCTTAAATGGACAAAAAGTAGGGAAATAATTGAAGCACACATGAACATAATCATGAACGGATTAATTTAAAAGATTTAAGTCGAAAGAAATTGAGCAATGGCATAAAAAGGAAAGCCACAGAATTAAGGTTTTAAAGGATGTGCAAATTGACACATGCATAAAAATGAGAAGTGCAGGTACATGAAGGCGCGAAATTTTGAAAAAAGAACAATTCCTTACAGAAAGTATGATGTCCTTCCAGAATGGTAGTTTAACAAGAATAGAGTTCGTTCGTAAGGTTTCGCGCAAATTCTTACCAGTATAGGTATTTTGAACACATGACTGGAAGTGAAATAAATAGCTCCTTAAACAATTTTTAGGGGAATATATAGCTTACTGTCGCATTTGTTTCATTTGACGACTTTTTTTTTATTTTAAGTGATATTGTTAGGCATGATTGACAATATATGTTTTCCAATTTTTTTTTAATACGTCAGCATAATAATAATTCTGCTTTTCCTAAGCCTGGAATCTATTGTGCAAGTAAGTGTGAAGGGAAAATGTTGGGAAACAGTTGGAGTGAAAGAGAGGTTGGACTCCTTCGGACATCTTTCCTCTCTCTCACTTACGCGCGCTCATCCCCATAGGATGGTACGATAGGGCCAGTGGTGGGGGAGAGAAGGAACGGAGGAGAGAGCGCCGCTGGACTGAATTTGGGACTGAATTCGAGTACAGACGCTTTCTTGAATTCTGACCGCGGGAATGATTTCGAGTGCACCGGGTGTTTGAATCCGACTTTCTAATCTACATAGTCTTATAGGCAAAAACGTAAGGTTTCTTTTATGACAAAAAAAATGTTTAAAAACGTGCCTCACTTCCAAAAAAAGTCATAATTATTTTTGACCTTCATTTTTGAAAGTCAAATATTTATTTTTAAAAAAGAGCATAGGGCTAATCAAAAGGACGCGAAAAATCTAATCGAAAATCTACTAGAAAAAATTTGTTGTCATTGCTCGTAGAAGAGTTAAAAATCGTCTAAATAGACGATATCCACGAAAATCCCCAAACTTTCACCCCCTCCCCCTCGGTGAATAATTATTCGAATTACAACAATTTCCCCCTCATAAACTACTATGCCATAGCACAACACTTTGCCTAAGTTTAACTGAGATCTGACAACTTTGACTCTTTGAGTGGGTCACTTGAGAAATAACGCCGTATAGCTGATCCTCTAGTCTACGTACGTTGTGAACTAAAACTTAGAACAGGTTTACTATAAAAGTGCAAAATTTACGGCATTTTGAAAAAAAAGTAACAAAAATTATTAAAAAAATGTTAATCTTTGGACAATTTGCATTATTTGTAATCAGGTTTACACCCATGTATTCCAAGGGTACCAGGAAGCATGTAATTGTATGAAAAGAGAGGAGGAGAGATTCCACTTTCGGATTCAGATTCAGTGACTAAAAACCTACGGGAAATGGCATACCTATTCTATGTTATACTTTTATTGTTAGTCTGTTCAATTAACATACTTGGCGTAGATTTAAAAAATTGGCTCACAATTCATGAAATTTAAAATAATCTGTATTATCTTCAGAGTTAGTTACTATCAATCAGTTTAATTGTCATTCAAAAATCTGTGAAAATAGGAATCAAAACTAGGGTTAAGGCCCCAGTTAGTGAAACTATCAGCTTTCAATAGCTCAAGATTTAGTTTTTCACTGTTAGAGACGCTTCAATAACGAGTTTTTTTGTAAGTATAAGTGTTACCGTCCGCAAAGAAAGGCACCTGATGCGTCAGAGCTAAATTTTTAGGTCAGTGAATGAAGGACTTCCACAAGCACAAAAATTTCAGTAATATTAAGCTTTGTGGATTTTTTATAATGATGCAAAATAGTTGTAAAGTCCATATTTTTGAAGTTTTTCTTGATCTTCAAGAAATTGATAATTTTTCGACAAAAAAGTTTTATAGAAAAATGTTCGGCACCTTATTTTGATAAATTTTGATAAATTAATTGTCACTTTAGTTAAATAGTAGATAACGTGACAAGGGGAGAAAGACAGCGATTTACGACAAGTGGAAAACGTTGCGCACGAGCGAAGCGAGGGCAGCATTCACACGAGTCGAGAAATTGCCTCTCCACTTGTCACGTACTATATTTTTCAAAACAGCCGGGCTTAAAGTTAGACTTTTGTTTACGATATAGGCAATGGATTAGTTGCATAACTGGACGGCTAACTAAAATCAAAAAGCCATATAAAGGCATACAATCAAAAATATGGAGCATAAGTTTGTTTTTAACACACTTAGTGTTTATTAAATTTATGGATATTTTTGGTATTTTATAAAATTTATGAAATTTGTTCAGTTTTATGAAATGTTTGAAAATTTATGAAATTTATGGAAATTAGTGAAAATTTATGAAATTGTTAAAAATTTACGGAAATTTATGAAATTTATGATAATTTACGGAAATTTGTGAAAAGCTACCTGTAACTTTGATAACAGTTCTGCTGAATGCCTGCGCAATAGTTCGAGATGCTTCATACCTGTTTAGGAGACAAATCTCTGCTCGATTTTTGTGCGAACTGAATACCTAAAAAACAGTTTTTTTCAAAACTATCCTTTTTCTTCATTGACATTTTTTTAAAATTTCATTTCGATTTTTCATCATGCTAAGTCGTCATTATCACAGCTGGAAGCGGCTTGTTCAGTGACTCTTTTTGAAGAGTTATGCACCCGCCGTGAAGTTGGTAATCTTATGGACGTTACCCAGTCCGTAGTATCCTCAATGTATGCACGGTACCTCGAAACCGCTGAATACAATCGACGGCCAGGGCAAGGCCACCATCAAGTGACTACTTCTCAGGATGATCGAGCGATCATTCGACATGTTTGTCGTGAACCTTTCGTTCCCGCTAACGTCGTTGTGCAGTATTTCCCGATTCGACAGAGACAACGGCAAGAACAGCGACAACGAGGACGACGACGATGATCCCAAAGCATCTCCGCTCGAACGATAAGGAACCGTCTTCGTGAGAGTGGCTTGAATGCAAGACATCCAAATTTGTTTACCGACGAATCTCGATTTTGCCTTCATGGTAACGACCGACGTCCCCTTTTTTGGCGCCGTCGAGGGGAACGTTTTGCCCAATACTTCGTGCGCTCTGTCATCGCCTACAACGGTAGATCGGCGATGATATGGGGTTGCTTTACACGGAGCTGAAGAACACCTCTGGTAATCATTAAGGGACATTTAAATGCTAGGCGCTACATCGACGACAATTGGCGCTGATTGTTCTGTCTAGAAAAGAAAGGCAAAGGGCATTCATTTTCATGCAAGATAATGCACTTGCTCACAGGGCTGTGAATACTAAGCGGGTTTTTAAACACCACAACATAGCATTGCTCCAACACCTTACAATAAGCCCCGACCTCAACCCAATCGAACACGTTTAGCATATGATGGGTCGTCGTTTGCGACGAGAGTATCCAAATTTGCAAACGTTGGAGATGATGGAGCGCGCACTTCAGCAAATTTGGAACACAATCCCACAGCACGATGCATCAACATAGTCCAACGTTTAACGGTAGTTATTGAGATTCGGCGAGGCAACAGGTGTTATTGAAAAAACCTACTTACTCATCAAGATCACATACGGACAAACATACAGACAAACAGACTTACAGAAAGGCAGTAAAACAGACCAACAGACAGACCCACACATACAGGCACACAAAGAGAAGCGCAAATCCGACCGTTCAAACTCTATGTGGTACGCTTTGGGTAACGCTAATACCGGCGGTGGTAAAAATAAAATTTCTTTCAAGTTTTGGAAAACTTTTTAAAAAAATTACAAATTTTGAAAAAAAAATTGTTTTGATATTTTGTTTGTTGTACATTACAACGGCATTTGCGAAAAATAGGAGAAAAGCTGGCATTTTTTTGTATTTCATTTTAGCCATGATTAGGACATGTTCAAGCTCAAAAAACGTGAATGTTTAATTTGTTCAAAAGGTTGACCGTTTGCAACAAGGAAACGGTTCATTAGATCGAAATGTAACTTTCCAGTGTTTTTGGGGGTTATTCAGCTGCAAGAGGCACACTCAACATTAGTCATTTCATGAATATTTAAAATTTATCCGTTGATGTTCTGAAATGTAGGAACGTTATTCCAGTTTTTAGAGCTGTCCTTAAATTTTCTATGCGACCATTTTTTACTGAGATACAGCATTCTGAAAAATCACTAAAAATTAGGACATTTTTTACCCTTTAATCTTTTTCATTTATGTATAATCGCTTAATTAAAATTTCCTTTTTAATTAATTATTAAATTACCGTTTAATATTACAACATTTTTTTTTAATTTTTAGAGACGAAAACAAGAGGTATAAAAGTTATCCTGTTACTTAATCGATCAGATCTATAGTTTTTGCAAAAAAAGCTGTAATAGGTAAAATAATGGAAAAAAATTAGTATTCTTTCTATACTGAGTAATAGTATTTTATTTGAAAAATATTTAGGTACAATCCAAAATATAAGTTGAAGCGAACAATTTTCATAATGGACGCTATCTATCTAAAGTTAATCATTTTAAAGATCGAATGGTTTTAATTTACGACCGAAAAATGCCTTTTAATTAATAGTCCTGTTTCTCGAAAGGAGTTGGTTTTATTACGATACTTTTAACACAAAAGCATTCTTTACTTACTAATGAATATAATTTCGTATAAAATAGATACCATAATAATTATTTTTATATAATTGGGAATCAATGTTCAAACAGGTTTTTTAACTTGACACAGCTTCACAGGTAAAAGACAGAATGAAGTAAAAATTGGCACAGTGCTTCTTTTAAGCTCTCTAAAAACAGTGATATGATTTGAAATCGAAATCTATTAAAATTCCCACCTGTAGAAGTAACAAAAAGATCTTTAAATAAAATCGTATCTGAGTTAATGAATCAAATATCTTGACATTAAACAGGATGAAAGTACATCATATGAAGAATGAGAATATTTCTGCATTCAAATATACAGATTTTGTTACACAGCAGGAGACAAAAACTTTTACCGACATTTTATTCATAAAACTTTACATTTATTTAAAAATTGGAACTTTTAAAAAATGAATACATTTTCACTCATAGCTTCACACTGATATCGATTAGCTGAATTAAATTTTTTTCTGAAATTGGCTGAAATTGAATATGAAATTGAGCATATATTTTTGATGATCTGTGAAAATATCTGTATTTAAATTAATTAGCCTTCCCCTTCAAAATACACCCAAGAGTCATAGATGCTGAGAAATGCATTTTGATCCCTTTTTACTACTATATTTATTTTGAGGTTCCCAATTTTCAACTGAAATTTATTATGACATTAAATAGACCTTTCTTAAGGCCTCTACCATTTCGACCACTTTTGAATACTGTATATTTTCTCGTTTACATTTTTTTTTTACTAATATTTACTGAAATTTATTATAAAATTAAATAGACCTTTCTGAAGATCTCTGGAAAAACCTGGATATAAATTAATTAGTCTAGTCCCTCAAAATACACCCAATAGTCATAAATGCTTTCGAAATGCATTTCGACCGCTTTTTAATACTGTATCTATCTTCACGTTTACAATTTTTTACTCAAATTTACTGAAATTTTTATGAAATATAATCGACCTCTCTCTAGATCTCTGCAAAAATCTGTACTTAAACTTGTAACGAGCTGTTTCTCCTGGATAGAATGCTGAAACGTCAACAAATATTATAGGATATCTCAGGCGGAATAGACCGCAAAACCTCCGGATTCAGCCACATTACGAGGCGTTTGAAATATAAAACAACGCCTGGCGGCTTGAGCCGCCATATTTAGTTAAGACCATTACCTGAAAAGGAGCATGCAAGAGAATTGAAATTATTCCGGTAATAGTTTTGGGGTGGGTTACTGGATTCTAATTAACTAAGCAAACCAGCTTTCAAATTCAATCAAGTTAGTTTTAATTTCTACAGGTTAAGACTCTGTTAAGAGAACAAATTGTTAACACTTGTACATTTTTCAAGCTAAGCAATTAATTAAGCTCTAAGAAAAGGAGGAAAAGTGTGATTAGATTTATTACTCGAACACATTATTCTTACGTTTTACAAATAATACGCGTATGGGATGTATCCCGAAAGATGCTCGACCCGTCAGCCAATTAGCCTACCCCTTTGCTTCCTGACTAAACACCAGAATCACTACTTACTCGGGGAGTCCGGTGGACGGCAGCAAAGACCTCGCTCAGATCCTCCCGTGTGAAAATTTGACGATCCATGGTCGGCAGCGTGAACCCTCCACAAGCGGTCAAGACAGAATGCCGCGCCGGAGTCCCCGAAGCAAGAAGCAACCCTGAGGTTGAAAAACCTAGCAACGACAATTGATATAAAAGGATTTTCCTTTATGATAGGGTCACGGACCTAAAATAGTTATCTATTTTACAAGGAAAATTTATAATTTAAAGAATCTGGAGAATTCGATAAGATTAACAATTTAGAATTATCTGAATTTCCCTTAGTAGGTTGTTGATCCTTGAAGTAGATTACGCAAGCCCGCCAAAACAGCTGATGCTCGTCGTGACGTCACCCAGAGAGCGGGAGCGTTGATAATCCCTAGCAAAGGGAAATTGTCGTGCGAAGTAGATGTCCGGGTCTTTATAGCAACGTTCAAACCTAAACATACATGAAATTCTGGCGGCAGATAAGGCTTTCCCAAACTCGTTAAAGTTATTTGTCGAGCATCTTTCTAGGCCGACGATACAATTGGAAATAATTTTCCTTTTTCTTTACTCCTATGGGATTCTGTCCTGACCGGTCGAGAAGGATCCAGTGGTTTTAAATTTGCCACATTACAAACTATAAACGTGAAAATAGATACAGAATTAAAAAATGGTCAAAATGCATCTCTCAACTTTTATGACTATGGGATTTTGAGGGCTTGGTCTAATTAATTTTTATCCAGATTATTGAAGAGATCTTCAAGAAGGTTTATTCAATGTCATGATAAATTTCAGTAAATTTCAGTAAAAAATTGTGAACGTGAAAGAAGATACAGTATTAAAAATTATTCGAAATGCATTTAAAAAGCATTTATACTATTCGGGGTATTTTGAGAGGTTAGGCTAATTAACTTGAATTCATATTCTTTCAGAGACCTGGAGAAAGGTCTATACAATGTCATAATGAATTTCAGTAAAAAATTGTAAACGTGAAAACAGATCCACTATTCAAAAGTGGTAAAAATGCATTTCGCAGTAATTTCTATAAATTACAGTTAACAAATGGACAAGAGAAAATTGATTCAGTGTGAAAATTCAAAATAGTGATTGGAGTCTATCCCACAGCATTCATAACTCTTGATAAATCTATTAAGTGTCATCAAATTTTCGTAAATTTAAGTAAAAATTGTGAATGATGAAATGGCTTAAAGCCATTGATTTTTATGCTTGTTGAAGGAGTTATTATTTTAGGAAAACCAATATAATTCAAGCAAAGACAAAGACAAAATATTGAAAGAGATTAATCTCTAAAACGATAACTGTCAAATTAGTTTTGTATCTGACTGAACAGACAAATTGTATAGGACTATATGCCCTATCCTATATGAGTATAAGGTACAGGCTTTAAAATCTATCTAGAAAAAAGGAGAAAGAAGCGGCACGTGATTATGAGCCAGGAGCAAGTTTAGGAGTTCGGAGTTTTCGAAGCAATTTGACATACTTTTCAATGAAAAAAAATTATCGGAAATTATTAAAACTTTGCACTTATCTTGTGCTCATATCAAGCAAACGGTCTAAAAAATCCCTACCCTCAGGCACCAACTTAGGTGAACCAAATTTAAACCTGAATATGGATGAAAAAGATTTATTAACTAAGATGATAATTAATTTATCGAAACTTTTTTTATGAGAGATGGTAGGTAACCTGGAGACATGCTTATCAATATAATTTAGGTTAACTGTCGTCAAAAATGACCATTCAATAAAAGTAATTCAAAGTTGTTCTTTTGTTTTCCTTTTTTTTTTGTTTTTCCTTTGTTATACAAAAAGTTTACAATACAAAAAAGTTGAAAAGATCGTTTGTGTGAAGAATAGGGTGCCGAAAAATTTTACTTTAAACTTTTTTTTCGCAAACTTACCGTTTTCATGAAAATCGAGAAAAACTTCAAAAATATAATTTTTGCAATTATTTTGCATTATTATAAATAATCCAGAAGGCTGGAAATTACTGAAATTTTTGTGGTTTATGAGCATCCTCCCTGGAAGTTATAAATGAACAATTTTTCTTATTTAAAATTACTTCGAAGGTTCATATTTGTTTTTTTTTGCATTGAGTAGTCTATTTACAGGACGGGCGATTGTAGCAGAGTTCCTAAGCCAGCATGTTAGTAGTGGGGAAGCATCTATGCAAAGAACCCCCTTCATTTACCTCAATACCTTCAGGCGCCGTAGCCGTGAGCTTCAATCTCTTCAGTCCACTTCGGCTTTACTCGGTAGTGGTGAGTGGTGGGGCTGGTTTTCGCAGGCCTCTCGTTTCGTATCTGTGTACTCGTATTATGCCTATGATTGTACCTTAATAACAAGAGAAGTAGTTACCTCAAAAAATTCTGATCATTGGAAATGAATGAGTAACTCAGAAACTATCGATTGGCCAAGAAAATAAAAATCGATTTTTTCCGCATTAGGTCCCTTTTTTCGCATTCGGTCACAAGTGAAGTAGTTGTTTTTTTAATAATAAAAGCATGATGGCAGCAATTTCTGCATTGCTTATTAATAATTATTGATGTTTTATGTGCTTCACACGAGTTACACCTTCATTTACATTTTGATTTTAACTAAACTTTTTGATAAATGATGAAATTAATCCAGGCTGTCACTCACTGGTGGCATATCACGTACTGGGGTCTTCACCCTATCGATCAAGTTAAATCTTTAAATGCACGACATACTTAACGTCATTTTTAAATAGAGGTAAAATAAACTAAAAATTTTTTTAAATTATATTTTTCTGAAAAAACATCTCGAAAAAAAGTTTCGAAATACATATATTTTATATCTAATAGAAATTTGAATTGATATATCTTAACCTATTAAACATTTTTTTCCCTCTTTTCGACAATTTTGAAAAGAAGATCACTTTTTGACTTTTTATCCAATTTAAAAATGTCATTGGGATAATTTGCAAACCTTCTTGCCGTAAACCAGAAAATCGGTTAAAAACCAGAGATCGAAAATTTGGACGATTACATTACACCCTCGCGAATGAGAATGTAAAATGGTAAACAGTGTTTTGTATAATATTTTTCGGCAAATAACTATATCACGGGAGTTAAAAAAAGAAATTTCGTAATTTATGTTCCATTGTGGAAGAAAAATTAACTCGGGTAATATTTAGAAGTAGCTCATATCAAATTTGCCTGCTTTCACAGAATAATAAATTTTTCTTGCAAACGGCAGAACATGATGCAAACTTATACCAAATATAAAATATGCAGTTCATTAAAATTAGGACTTTTTTCCATATGTTTTCATTTCATAATGCAGATTTGAGCGTGTGGATTCCATAATGTCCTTAGCGCTCAGAATCGATCTATACCAGGACCCCGTGCGTTGCCGAAACACGGAAGAAACTCATTTAAAATAATGCTAGAAAATTGCGTTTTTTCTAAAATTTTCAACTTCTTGTCCACTTGGTACTTAGAGTGAAGTAATAATTTTAAAAATCTAACAAATCTAATTGCTTAAACAATTTATTATTTTTTATGTCCAGTTTCTCCTATATTGATGGTAGGTAGTTGCGGTTTTTTGGGAAATGTTCAACTTTTTGTCCACTTTCCACTTAGTATGAGAATAATTATTGTAAGTTAAATAAAATTATTTCTATAATAAAATTTATTATTTTAAAAGAAAATTCCTGGTTTTTTCTGAGATATTCAAATTTTCTCTTCCTTTTCAGTTAGATAAACCTTTTCTTTTAATTTACTCGCTCATTTATTCTTAAGGTTATATGATTCATATTGAAAAAATTAAAAACTTGTTTTTTAAGATTTCATGTTTTATCCACAAAATGGACAAAAAGTTGAACATTTCCAAAAGAAACGGTATATTTCGTATTTTTTTGTAGCGTTGCATTAATCCCTCTTCATCTTTTGGCTTCATACCGATTGATCGATATTTGGTATTTTTGTACTTGGAGATGAGAGTAGATAAATGTTTATCTATTTGTAGTTTCCTCTTAAGCTAAATTGTGACCACATCCTATTCTTGAGCGTGCAATTAAATCTTTCACAGATTGATGCCTTCAGATTAAAATGCGTTGAGTGGAGATTGATGTCATACCTTTGCATAAGATTTTTCAAATGTGAATTATAAAATTCTTTGCCTTTATCAGCATGTAAGTTTTTTTGTACACGACCAAGTCTGCCTGACACGTCACGTTTATATCACGCATTTGCCCGTGACGACGTGGATAATTCTTTCCAGCGGGTTTATGTAGTTCTTTGACTAACGAAAATTTTTCGTTTTTCCTTCTCGAGTGCGTTTAATCGAGAATCCAACTGAGCAATGAGTTCAGCGTTACAAACTGACAAATCTTGTTGAGAGTCAGTCTGCAGGGTTTTCAGTTTCTCGTGAATTGATTCTTCAAGGATATGTATCATCAAATTATTATTGTCAATCTCCGTTCGCATAGATGATGTCACTTGATACACTGTACGTATATAGTTTTGTATGATGCGCTGCCCAAGTCCCAAATTGACTGCGTCGTATTTTTCTTTGGGCTCGTTAACTTTACAAAGTCTTTTTCCGTCTACGTCGTAATGGCCACTAGATGTGATCTTAAATCCAAACCCAGGAGGCCCCCGACTTGCTGCAGTGTTTCGATTCAGTTGAGGTCCAAACACATCTATACTCATCATGATACTGACGATAGTGCTATAAGTAGGCATGATTCCAGCTTCGCGTATTTCTTCAATAATTGATACAATGCCATTGTTCTGATTCGGATTGCCTGCTGCTTGAGACTCTAGGAGCAGACGAAGACGATCAACTAGTTTTTCAGGGTCATCCCAGTAGACGTAGTCAGTCTTCGCGTATTTTCTTGCTACTATATACTATGATAGGGACCTCGTTACTGTTGCTATTACGATTGGATTCACTGGGACTATACCGCTTCTTATATGCATTTGTAGCAATAAAAATTTCCTTGTAATTGTCTCGGTCGTCAGTGCTTATCTGGGATTCTTTTGGATTTTGTTTAAACAATAGTTCAAGCAATCCATTTTTTAGATACTGTTTACCATGAACTTCGATATATTCTCCTTCAAACCTAATGGGCTTATCACCAATCATAAGGCTGCCATCACTGAGCTTACGCACACCATAAACCATATCCAAATACTGCTT
>JAAAKG020052866.1:0-18270 GCA_010014905.2 Druon quercuslanigerum
TGAAAATTCATTTTTTAGTTTAAAAATTAAAATGTTTTGTTGAGAATTTAGGTACAATATTTAAAATGTTAAAAAAAACTAATCTTATTATCTTGGTTGAAATGTCATTTTTTGGTTTAAAAATAGATTTTTTTATTGAAAATTCAATCATTTTTTTGAAATACCATTTATTTGGTCGAAAATTAAACTATTTTTTTTTAAAGTTATGTATTTTGTTAAAAAAAAAATTCTGTTGGAAATTTATCCTCTTGGTTGAAAAGTCATCCTTTTTAGTTGAAAATTCAATTTTTTGTTGAAATTTAAAATGTTTTGTTTAAATTTTAAATATTTGGTTGAAAATTCTTTTTTTTTTGTAAAAAATTATTCGTCCGTAATTTTTTTACGGTAAGAAGGGAATTTACAACATAATATTTATATTTTTGACCGAATAGTACAATTTTTAACCAAGAGGATTAATTTTCTACCAAAGAACTCAATTTTCCACAAAATAGTGCAATTTTCAACCAAAGAAAAGAATTTTGAACCAAAAAGTCGAATTTTCATGAAAAAAAGGAATTTTTTAAATAATAAATGCATTTTCAACCGACTAGTAGAATTTTCATCTAGGACGAATAATTTTTTACCAAAAAAAAGAATTTTCAACCAAATATTTAAAATTTAAACAAAACAGTTTAAATTTCAACAAAAAATTGAATTTTCAACTAAAAAAGATGACTTTTCAACCAAGAGGATAAATTTCCAACAGAATTTTTTTTTTTAACAAAATACATAACTTTAAAAAAAAATAGTTTAATTTTGAAATAAATGATATTTCAAAAAAATGATTGAATTTTCAATAAAAAAAATCTATTTTTAAACCAAAAAATGACATTTCAACCAAGATAATAAGATTAGTTTTTTTAACATTTTAAATATTGTACCTAAATTCTCAACAAAACATTTTAATTTTTAAACTAAAAAATGAATTTTCAATTAAAAGGGATGACTTTTCAACCAAGAAGATTAATTTTTTACCAAAAAGCACGAGTTTTCAACGCATTAAATAAAAAAATTTAAATTTCTTAAAGTTAAATTTCATTAAAATAAAAATTTACATTTTCTACCTTATAGGAGAATTTTTTACCAAAAAGATTTATTTTCCACAAAAAAACACGAATCTTAAAATATAGTTAAACTTTTAACCAAAGAAATGATTTTTGAACCTAAAAGTCGAATTTTCAATATATTAAATTCAATGTCAACCAAAAAGTCGATTTTTCAAACAGGAAAAATTTTTATAAAACAATTGAATCTTCAACGAAATATTATTTTTAACCAAAAAAATTAACTTTTTACGAAAAAAATACGAATTTTCAACAAAGACTCCAATTTTCAAAGAAAGAAACGCATTTTCAACCAAGACTATTAATTTTCTACCAAAAAATTTAACTTTCAACAAAATAAATAAATTTTTTAATCACAAATATTAATTCTTCACCAAAAAGAATTTATTTTCAACTAAAAATATTAATTTTCTACAAAAAAAAAAGATTTTTCAACAAAAAAGATTAATTTCGTACCCAAAAGACGATTTATCAACAAGATACATAAATTTTTCAATCAAATGCTGGAATTTTGTATCAAAATATTACAATTTTCTAAAAAAATATTTGTTTCCAAGTAAAATAATGAATTACAAAAAATAAATTTTTGACTAAGTATTGCAATTTTTAATCAGGTATTAGTAATTCAAAAAAAAAAAAAAAGAATTTGAAACAAAAAAATGTAAGAGTTTTTTTCTTAAATTTCAAAATTTAACTCATTGGCTAAAAATTCTTCTATTACATTAAGGTTTGTTTAATGTATTTTAAAGAATTAATTTTGAGTTTCTTTCAATACTTTTATAAAATTTTAGCAATATTTTTATTTTTAAAAATTATTATGTAATCTTACATGGGAAAATAGAAGTAGAAAATTTCACAAAAACACTAATTTTAATTTCAACAATTTCTTTTCCAGATAAGTAACAAAAACTCACAATGAAAGTTAGAAACACAATTTTCTTCATTTTTTATAACATAAAATTAATAAAATGAATTTTTGGAAGACATTATTATCATTTTAAGATGTTAAAATCCGAGTTTTTACGTCTCTAAATAATACAAATTTCGATATTAATTCGACTACTTCGGACAAATTATTTTTGAAGAACAAAAAAAATCTGCAACAGCCCGGATTTGAACCGGGAACGCTATCAATAAATGAAGCGTTAACCACTCACGCCACCAAGGTTTCAGGTTCAAATACGGGCCGAGGCAGATTTTTTCTTCTTCTTTAAAAATTATTTGTCCAAAGTAATCGATTTAATATTTAATTTTATATTAATTAAAAAATTTAAAAACTCGGTCGTTAACATATTTAAATGTTAATAACATCTTGCAAAAATTATTTAGATTAAACTCAGGTTTATCGGAAAATCTATAATAGTCGCATTAAAAAAAGGTCTATACAAAAGAAAAAATCTGGTAAGGTCTCGGTGACGTAATTGTTTAACGCTCTACTCACGGATGGTGGCGTTCCGGGTTCAAATCCAAGCTGAGGAAGATTTTTTTCTTGTTTTCAAAAAACTTTATTTTTGAAGTAACGATGCTCAATGTCGTAATTCTGTGTTTATTATATGATTAATACTTTAATATAAATATTAAAGTTTACTTTTATGTTAAAAGAGAAATAATTTTTACATTTTTCTTAAAATTTTTTTTATTAAAATACTTTTTCTTTACGGGAAATTTTCCATATTTTGTTTTTGCGAAACTTTCAGTAAATGAAGTCGAACAGCCGCAGTGTTTATCCCGAAATGATAAACGGTTGGTCTCGGTTTTATTCCGGCTGTCGTTGTGGACCGCGGATTCCAGATTTCCCAGAAAAAGCATTATTTTACTGCTCAGCAGTAAATCTCAGAATTACGAGCTTTTTGCTGAGAATGAGGAAAATGTTAAAACTTTGAATTAGAAAGAACAAAAACCCTCTTCCGAATGTAGGCACACTATAAAAAGTTAAATTTACAACCAGACAAGTGAATTTTCAATCGAAAAGATAAATTTTCAACTAAGAAGATTAATTTTTGCATTAAAAAATATAAATTCTGTATCAAAGAGATGAAGTTACATAAAAATACTTGAATTTCCAATAAAATTGTTAAATATTCAACCAAAAAAAATCAAGTCTCAACAACAAACGTAGCAGATAATATTTTAGGCAACAAATATTTTTAATTTTTAATTAATAGAATAAAAAAAGTTATTTTATTTTTCAGCACAATATTTCAAAATGAAGAACTTTTTTTCTAAAAATGTTATCCCTCTAAATTAAGTAAGCCACAAACAAGAGAAATTTTCAACCGAATAAATTGATTTTCATCTGAAATGATAAATTTTTAACTGCGAAGATAAATTTTTCACCGAAAAATACGAATTTTTAATCAAATGGTAGAGCTTTCAAACAAAAAAGATAAATTCTCAATAAAATGATTTGTGAAAAAAAATAATAAAAAGATAAACATCTTTGTAAAAAATTTAACTTTTTTGATAGAAGATTAATAATATTAGTTTTTTTATAGAACATTCGTATTTTTTGCTTGAAAATTCAACAATTTGACAAAAATTTATATTGTTTGGTAAAAAAATTAAGCTAATTATTTACAAATTTTACTATTTTGTTGAAAATTGGTTTCCTTTATTGAAAATTAGTTTTTTAAACTAAAAATTTAACGATTCTATTTTTAATTGATTCTTAAACGAAAAATTGACTTTTAAACTGAAAAATTAACTAGTTTATTACAAATTTTTATTTTGCAATTTAATATAAATTCTCTCTTTGAAAACACATTTTTTATAGTGAAAAATTCAATTATTTTGGTTGACAATTATTCTGTTCTCGCTGAGTTCTTTTTCGAAAAAAAGTTTTTAGTTGCAAATTCATAATTGTTGTGGAAAATTATTTTTTTTTTAGAAACTAAACTAAATGGATAGAAAATTTTTTTTCTTGTTTAAATATTTTGTAATTGTAAATTTTAATATTTGGAGAAAAATTTAAGTTTTTGGTTCAAAATTTAATTTTTTGTTAAAAATTCTTCGTAGAAAATTCAACTTTTTAGTACGAAATTCGACTTTTTGGTAGAAACTTTTTGTATTTTTGTAAAAATTCATCTTTTTTTGTTAAAAAAAAACTTTTTTGGTCCAGAATTCTACTGTTTTAAATTAAAATTATAATATTTTGGATGAGATATGTTCTAATAAAATAAAAAATATTTGTCCATTCCTTGAAGTCATTCTTAAAAAATATTTTTTTTGTCAAAAATTCATAATTTTAGTTGAAAAATAATCTTTTTTCTAGAAGTTAAACTCATTTGTTTAAAATTAGGCTTTTTTGGTAAAAAATTAATGTTATAAACTAAAAATTTAACTATTTGATGGAAAATTAATTTTTTTAGAAACTAATCTAAATAGATAGGAAAAATTGTTTTCATTAGTAATTTTTTCTTTAATTGTAAATTTAAATATTTGCAGAAAAATTCAAGTTTTTTGTTCAAATTTTAATTTTTTGTTCAAAATTCATATTTTTTGGTCGAAAATTTAACTTCTTCGTAGAAAATCCAACTTTTTATTATAAAAGTCGACTTTTTTGTAGAAACTTTTTTTATTTTGTTGAATATTCATCTTTTTCTGTTAAAAAAAAATTTCGATGCAGAATTCTACAGTTTTTATTTAAAATTAATCTTTTTTGGATAAGATGTGTTCTATTAAAATAAAAAATATTTGTCCCTTGCTTGAAGTCCTGTTTTAAAAATGCATTTTTTTGGTCAAAAATTCATAACTTTAGTTGAAAAATAATCTTTTTCTAGAATTTAAACTCATTTGCTTGAAATTAGATTTTTTGGTACAAATTTAATTTTATAAACCTAAAATTTAACTATTTCGTGGAAAATTAATTTTTTTAGAAACTAAACTAAATGGATAGAAAATTTGTTTTCTTGGTTAATTTTTTTTTTTCATTGTAAATTTAAAAATTTGGAGAAAAAATCAAGTTTTTTGTTCAAAATTTATATTTTTTGGTCGAAAATTTAACTTCTTCGTAGAAAATTTAACTTTTCAAATAAAATTCGACTTTTTTGTAGAAACTTTTAATATTTTTGTGAAAACTCATCTCTTTTTTTGTAAAAAAAAAACTTTTTTCGCCAAGCATTCTACGGTTTTGATTTAAAATTAATCTATTTTGGATAAGATGTGTTCTAATAAAATAAAAAATATTTGTCTATTCTTTGAAGTCTTTTTTAAAAAATTCATTTTTTTTGTTTTCAAAAATGTATTATTTTAGTTGAAAAATCATATTTTTTCTAGAAATTGAGATCATTTATTTAAAATTAGGTTTTTTGGTAAAAATTTAATGTTATAAACTAAAAATTTAACTATTTGTTGGAAAATTCATGTTTTTCAATTAAAGTTAACTTTTTTTTTAAATTCAACTTTTTTGGGTCTAAAATTTAACTGCTCTGGAGAAAATTCAATTATTTAGTAGAAAATTCAATTATTTTGTAGGAACTTTATATAATTTTGTTGGAAATTCATCTTTATTGTCTATAGTTAAAATAAATGTTTTTAAATAAAAATTAATACCTTTTTTTATTAAAGTATTAACTATTTAATTTTTTATTACAAATTCATCATTTTCGTTTAAAACGCATATCTTCGGCTAGAAATTATACTAATTTGTTTAGAATTGTTTTGTTATGTTTGTAAAGAGTAAATATTTTAAACTCAAAATTTAAATATTTTGTGCAAAATTCAAGTAGGTTAAAACCAGAAAATTATATAATATAAATTTATAATTTTTATGGATTTTCATGATTTTCACTAATACTAGTATCAGAAGTGAAAAAGTGTACTTTATTCCAAATCTTTCAGAACATAAAAAAACGAAAAATTTATTAAATATAAAAGAAAATATAAAGAAACATAACAAATAAATTTTCAAATCAATTTGTTTCAAAAATATTAATTTACAGTCATTAATTTAATTTTTCACAATTCCTAAAATTTAACATTAATCTCTAAGAATTTTATACATTATCAATTAAGAATTATTATTTTATTTTTATTCGATTCCAAACTTAAAATTATAAAACTAATTAATTTTACAAAAATTTAATAACAATTTGAAACATAAAAATATTTTTTTATTAGAACACAGTATTTGCAAGGAGATTAGTTATAAATACTAATTTTTAGAACTCTTTTTATCAATTAAAAAATTAATTTCGTACGAAAAAAAATTCGAATTTGAATATTTATTTTTTTTTCAATAGCCCTACTGTCCGTACGTTTAGACTTGTGAAAAATGTGACATCATTATAAAACCAAAAAAAATTAAGTTTCTTAAAATTAATTTCGTGTATTTTTGTCACCATTGAAAAACTTCACACTCGACTAGAGAAAACTGAGAGTTCTATTTTCTATTTTTCTGTGAAACGTGCCAACTCTATTTTCTTACCAAACGCTCAAGCTTAGTGAAAAGCTGCCATAAAGCGTGAAGAAATATTCACTTAGAAAATGAGTTTGCCAAACCAATTTTATTGACTGAAGAGAACAGTGTCCCTTTATTTGCAAAACAGTATTCTAAATATTTCCATAGCAAATTTTCTATTTGAAATTGTAATTTTTCGAGCTGGAAAAGGGAAGGGGGAATTTTAGTCGCGCCCTATCCCTTTTCCAACTTTATGATTTATGCACAAAAATAGTCAGAATTATTTTATTTTAAAATTTATGATCAAAAAAGCTTTTCTCTACATGCATCAAGTATAAATTATGACGACGAAAAAATTTATGCTGTTTTAAACAGATTTTTGAAATTTTACAAATCACCATAACCTCCTCACTTTTCAATAAAGTGTATTATTATTTTAGGTCAATCGATTTGCTTCAAACGAAGAAACTTTTCCGTTCTTGTGTCAATTTTAAATTATGGTAATAAAAAAAGTTTTACCACAAATAACCCTTTATTACAATATTAATTATCAATATTATAGGTCAATCGATTCATTTTAAATCAACACATCTTTTCTATTCTCGCATCAGATTTCAATTATTAGAATGCGAATATTTTTAGTATCGAAATTGATTTTTAATATCATATAAATGACCAAAACTTCCTTTCTTTTCAACCAAGTGTCTTAATATTATAGGTCAATCAATTTACCCTAAATCAAGACATCTTTTCAGTTTGTGTATCAATTTTGAATTATGTCAATGAAAAAAGTGTTACTACAAATAACCGTCTTTTCACAATATTTATTACCAATATTGTAGGTCAATCGATTCTTCTCAAATCTACACATCTTTTCTATTCTCGCATTAACTTTAAATCATGAGAATAAGAAAAAATGTCCTATACAAATAGTTTTTCAATATAATATAAATGACTATAACTTCGTTATTTTACTATAAAATTTGTTAATATTGTAGGTCCATCGATTTGCTGCAAATGAAGAAACTTTTCCGTTCTTGTGTCAATTTTGAATTATTTTAATAATAAAAGTTTTACTTCAAATAATCCTTTTTTACAATATTTAATATCAACATTATAGGTCAATCGATTCTTTTCAAATCAACAGATCTTTTCTATTCTTGCATCAGATTTAAATTATTAGAATGCGAACGTTTTTACTATAGAAATTGAGTTTTAATGTAATATGAATGACCATAACTTCCTTACTTTTCAATCAAGTGTAATATTATTTTAGGTCAATCGATTTGCTTCAAATAAAGAAACTTTTCCGTTCTTGCGTAAATTTTAAATTGTGGTAATAAAAAAAGTTTTACTACAAATAACCGTTTATTACAATATTTATTATCAATATTATAGGTCAATCGATTCATCTTAAATCAACACATCTTTTCTATTCTCGCATTAACTTTAAATCATGAGAATAAGACAAATTTACTATAGAAATAGTTTTTTACTATAATATAAATTACTATAACTTCCGTATTTTTATATAAAATGTGTTAATATTGTAGGTCTATCGATTTACCCTGTATCAAGAAATCTTTTCCGTTTTTGGGATCAACTTTGAATTATGTTACTGAAAAAATATTTACCACAAATGACCTTCTTTTCAAAATATTTATTATCAATATTGTAGGTCAATCAATTCATCTCAAATTAACACATCTTTTCTATTCTCGCATCAACTTTAAATTATGAGAATGAGAAAAAATGTAGTATAGAAATCTTTTTTTTAATATAATATAAATGACTATAACTTCCTTACTTTTCTATAAAATGTGTCAATATTTTAGGTCCACCGATTTACCTCAAATGAATCAATCTTTTCAGTTCGTGCATCAATTTAAATTATGTTAATTAAAAAGTTTTACTACAAATAATTCTTTTTCACAATATTTATTATCATTATTATAGGTCAATCGATTCGCATGAAATCAACACATCTTTTTTATTCTCGCATCAATTTTAAATTATCAGAATGAGAAAAATTTTATTATACAAATTGTTTTTTATGTAATGTAAATGACCATAACTTCCTTTCTTTTCAATAACGTGTATTAATATTATAGGTCGATCAATATACCTTAAATAAAAAAATCTTTTCCGTTTTTGGGATCAAATTTGAATTATGTTACTGAAAAAAATTATGCAACAAATAACCTTTTTTCGAAACATTTATTATCAACGTTATAGGTCAATTGATCCATCTGAAACCAATAAATCTTTTCTATTCTCGCATCAACTTTAAATTATGAGAATGAGAAAAATTTACTATAGAAATTTTTTTTAAATATAATATACATTACTATAAAGTACTTGCTCTTCTATAAAATATTGTATACATGAATATTGTAGGTCCAACGATTTAACTCAAATCAAGAAATCTTTTCAGTTCGTGCATTAATTTTGAATTATGTCAATAACAAAAGTTTTACTACAAATAATCGTTTTTCACAATATTTATTATCATTAATATAAGTCAATCAATTCGCATTAAATCAACACATTTTTTCTATTCTCCATCAAGTTTAATTTATGTTGATGAGAAAATTTTTACTATAAAAATAGTATTTTTAATATAACATAAATGACCATAACTTCCTAATTTTTTTGAATTAGGTTAATGAAAAAAGTTTACTACAAATAAACGTCTTTTCACAATATTTATTATCAATGTTATAGGTCAATCGATTTGCCTTAGTTCAAGAATTTTTTTCCCTTATTAAATCAATTTTGTATTATATAGAAAACAAAAGTTGTACTATAAATAACCGTCTTTTAACAATATTCATTATCAGTATTATAGGTCAATCGATTCATCTCGTCAACAGGTCTTTTCTATTCTCACACCAACTTTAAATGATGAGAATAAAAAAAATTGTACAATAGAAATCGTTTTTTAAATATAATATAAATGACCATTACTTCCTTGTTTTTCAATAACGTGTATTATTTGAATATTATAGGATAATCGATTTACTCCAAATCAAGGAATCTTTTCCGTGCTTGCATTAATTTTGAATTATGTTACTGAAAAAATTTTTTCTACAAATCACCTTTTATCACAATATTTATTATCAACTTTATAGGTCAATTGATTCACCTGAAATCAATACAACTTTTGTATTCTCGCCTCAACTCTAAATTATGATGATGAGACAATTTTTACATTAGAAATCCTTTTTCAATGTAATATAAATGACCATAACTTTCTTACTTTTCATTAAAGTGTATTAATATTATAGGTCCATCGATTTACCTCGTATCAAAATATCTTATCCGCTTTTACAAAAATTTTGAATTAGATTAATGAAAAAAGTTTACAATAAATAACATTCTTTTCTCCATTTTTATTATCAATATATATAGGTCAATCGATTCGTTCAAATCAACAATTCTTTTTTATTCTCGCATTAGATTTGAATTATTAGAATGCGAATATTTTTAGTATAGATATTGATTTTTAATATAATATGAATGACCATAACTCCCTCTCTTTTTAATAAAGTGTGTTAATATTGTAGGTCAATCGATTTACCCCAAATCAAGAAATCTTTTCAGTTCGTGTATCAATTTTTAATTATGTTAGTGAAAAAAGTTTCACTACAAATAACCATTTTTTCACAATATTTATTATCAAAATTATAGGTCAATCGATTCGTTCAAATCAACACATCTTTTTTATTCTCGCATGTACTTTAATTTATGAGAATGATAAAATTTTACTATAAAAATTGGTTTTTTTTTTTAATATAATATAAATGAACATAACTTTCTTATTTTTCAGTAAAGTATATTAATATTATAGGTCAATCTATTTACCTCAAATCAAAAAATCTTGTCCGTTCTTGCATCAATTTAGAATTATGTTAACAAAAGAAGTTTTATATTAAGCACGCAAAACGGTAACAAATTAAAGTAATGTTTTTAAATTAATTTTATTCGTTACCTATTAAATTTTTTTTTCTCGATCATTCATATTAGGTTACAGATAACATTAAAGGTCTAACAGAGTAACATTCAAATATTGTTGCATTTCAATCTCGTAATATTTTTAAGATAGGTCCTTTTATAAACTAAATAGTTAAATTTTTAAGAACAAAAAAAGAAATTTCATTTAAAAGAATAAATTTAGAATCAAAAAGAAAAATTTTCAACAAATAAAGATTTACAGCCATGAATAAAAAAAGTAATTTTTTTGTGTGTATAAATTGAATTTTCAACCAGAGAATATGAATTTTCCACAAAAAAATTAATTTTTAAACAAAATAATTAAATCCTTGAGCAAAAAAGATTCATTTTCAACTAAGGAGTTGCATTTTACCCAAGGAAAATGAAAATTCTACTAAAGTAGATGAATTTTTAAATCAAAAAGACAAATTTGAAAAAATAGTTAAACTTAAAATAAGAATTAAACTTTCTTAGAAAATAATTGAATTTTCATCCTAAAAACATGAATTTTCAACAAAAGAGTTCCATTTTCACGCAAAAAAAGATGACTTTTTAAACAAAATTGTTGACTTCTCATCCAAACAGTTACACTTTTGTGCAAAAAATATGAAATTTCTACTAAAATGGATAAATTTCTCGATTGAAAAGAAAACTTTTAAACAAAATATGCAGTAGCATTTTCAACCAAAAAAATTTCATTTGAATTTTCAAAGCCAAAATATAAATTTTAAGTAAAAAGTAAATTTTCTACGAAAATGTTGAATTTTTAACCAAAAAGGATGACTAATTAATAAAATTGTTGAATTTTCAAAAAAAAAATCACGTAACTTTTTAACCCCAAAATATAAATTTTCAATAAAAAGTATATTTTCAAAGAAATATTTAAATTCTCAACAAAACAGTGAACAAGAACAAAATATGAATTTTAAATGAAAAGTGGATCATCTACAAAACAGTTGAATTCTCAAAAAAATAATAAAATTTTAACTAAAAATATAATCTTCAGGCAGTAGCAACTGCAAAAAAAAAGAAATATAAATATAAATACAAGGCAAATAAATTATTAACATTAATATTACCAGGATTACCGCAAAACTTCATTTAAAAAATTTCCAAGTTATTCCCTGATCAATTTTTATTTTCATTTTAGCCTAGAATTTTTTATGAACAAAATATTTTTTTTAAATAAAAAATTTCAAATTTATTCTGCTTTGCATTTATTTTTCAAGATTTTTGTTTAGAATCCCTAATCAATAAAATTTACTGATGAAAAAAACACATTGTTGACTATTACATCCATTTTTCACTCTACAAGTTTCTTCGGCGCTTAAATTTAAATTCCTATTAAATTGATGTAAATTAGCGCAAACTATTTTTTTCATTTGCGAATTTTCAAATATATATATATATATATATATATTTAAAAAAGTAAGAAAATCTATTGACCCCCCTCCCCCTTGAGGTGTTACGTAATTAAAGTACGCTCCCCTATGGGATATTAAAGAGCAAAAAATAAAAATAAAAGGTGGAACCGAAGAAAAGAATGATGATTTATTTTTCTCGTTTATTCGGCTATTCGCCAAATCGTAATTTCGAGATTAAATCCTTCTCTGAAAATTAATGGAACCGTTTATGAATACATGAGGTATGTTTATTTGTGTGGGAATGCATTCTACAAGTTTAATTAAGCATAATAAATAAACGCGCGCAACAGACTTGAAATAAATCGATTTAATGAAGCTTCGCGCACACAATTTAGTTAATTGCAAGAGACAACTGAAATGGAAAAATATAGATCATCTTGCAATTATTAAAAATTAAATGCGCGCTACAGTGTGGTGTCATTTTTTATGAAATTTTATTTTTTATTTTCCAGGGTGTCCGTCTTTTTTCCAAGAAGGAAAATAATTTCAAAAATTTATTTTAGTTTGTGTATTAAAATTTAAACATAAAATTGTTTTAAAATATTTTGTTTCAAATTATTTATTTTTTTATTTTGCGTTAAGGCAATTTTTGTGTAGGCGCCCGGCCACTAATTTTTACGGATTAATGTGGAAAGGGGTTTGAAAAATTGGAAAGCCACATCAAAAATATTCAGTTCTTATTCCTTTTTCGGCGTCAGTATTAAATTTGCAATTTTTTAATCTTTCATATGTTGCAATAATTTTTATCATTTAAATTCAATGTATTTTATTTATTAATTTTTTAATTGCTTGAATGCTTTTAAGATCTTTCAAATCCTTTTGAATTCTTATAACTTTTTTTTAATCTTCTGAATTTCTCTGAATACTTTTATATATCTGAAATCGCTTAAATTCTCAGATTCCACTGAATTCCTGTAATGTACTGAATTTCCTTAATTCCTTCAATTCTCTGGATTCATAGTATTCCCTGAATTCCCTAAATCTTCTGAATTCAGGGAATTTAGGGAATTCAACAAATTTAGAATATTCATGGAATTTAAGGAATTTAAAATATTTAGGGATTTCAGAAAATCCAAGGAATTCAGAGAATTTCAGGAATTTCAGAGCTTTCTGCGAATTCAAGAAATAAGGAGAATTGAAAATATTCGAAAAGTTTAGAGAATTCCGAGAAATCTTGGATTTTAGAGTATTCGACGAATTTAAAGAAACCCCGGTATAAAAAATTTAGAGAAAGCAAGAATAGCAGAAAATTCCAGAAATTTAGAATATTCTAGGAAATTCAGAAATTCAAAATATTTATATAATATATATAATAATAATTTAATTAATTAAAAATTAATTGATTAAAAAATAAAAATTAATCAAGGGCATTCAGAGCATTCGAGGAATTGAAGGAATTTAGAGAATTCACGGTATTTAAAATGTTGCAGGAATTCAGTGAGTTTAGGGAATTCATGATTGATTAATTGGAAAAATTCAGAGAATTAGAAGAATTCAGATAATTAGAAGAATTCAGATAATTAGAAGAATTCAGATAATTAGAAGAATTCAGAGAATTAGAAGAATTCAGAGAATTCTAGTAATTCCAGGAATTCCGAGGATTCAGAGAGTTCAAATAATTGCAGAGAAGTCAAGGAATTCAGAGATTTGCAGGAATACGGAGAATTCAAAGAATCTCAGGTATTACAAAATTTCGAGAAACCAAGAATATCAGAGAATTCCAGAAATTTAGAATATTAACGGAAATATTCATGGGATTTCAGAAAAATGAAAGAATTCAGAGAATTTGAGGGATTTCAGAGAATTTTTAAGAATTGAAGAAATTAAGAGACTTTAAATTATTTGACAAATTCTGGGAATTCATAGAAATAATGCATTTCGCAGAATTCAAGGAATTCAGAGAATTTCAAGGATTAAAAAATTTAGAGAAATAAAGGATTTTTGAGAATTAAAGAAATTCAGGCCACTAAAAATATTAAGGGAATTAAGGAACTCAGAATATTCAATAAATTCCAGTATTCAAGGGAATTTTAGGGCATTCAGGGCATTAAATGAATTCAAAGAATTCACGGAATTTAAAATATTTTAGAAATTTTAAATATTGCAGGAATTCTGCGATCTTAGGGAATTCATGATTGATTGACTGAAAAATTCAGAGAATTCTAGTAATTCCAGGAATTCAGAGAGTTCAAATAATTGCAGAGAAGTCAACGAATTCAGAGATTTTTAGGAATACAGAGAATTCAAAGAATCTCAAGTATTACAAAATTTATAGAAAGCAAAAATATTAGAGAATTGCTTAAATATATAATGTTCATGGAAATTCAGATATTCAAAATATTTAGGGATTTCAGAACATTCAAGGAATTCAGAGAATTTTAGGGATTTCAGAGCATTCTAAAAATTGAAGAAAATAAGAGAATTTACAATATTCAACAAATTTTGGGAAAATGAAAATATGAATTCAAGAGAAATAATGCATTTTTCAAAATTCAAAGAATTCAGAGAATTTTAGGGATTATAAAATTTATGGAAAAAAAGGATTTTTTAAAATTCAAGAAATTCAGGAAATTTGAAAATATTAAAGGATTTAAGGAACTATGAATATTCAATAAATTCCAGTATTCAAGGGAATTTAGAGCACTCGGGGAATTGAAGGAATTTAGAGAATTCACGGAATTTAAAATTTTGCAGGAATTCAGCGAGTTTAGGGAATTCATGATTGATTGATTGAAAGAATTCAGAGAATCAGAAGAATTCAGAAAATGAGGAGAATTCAGAGAATTAGGGTAATTCATAGAATTCTAGTAATTCGAGGAATTAAGAATATTTCAGGAATTCAGGGAATTCCAAGAATTTAAATAAATACAGAGAAGTCAAGGAATTCAGAGATTTTCAGGAATACAGCGAATTCAAAGAATCTCAGGTATTACAAAATTTAAAGAAATCAAGAATATCAGAGAATTCCAGAAATTTAGAATATTCATGGAAATTCAGAAATTCAAAATATTAAGGAATTTCAGAAAATTCAAGGAATTCAGAGAATTGCAGGGATTATAGAACATTCTAAGAATTGAAGAAATTAAGAGAATTTAAAATATTCAACAAATCCAGGGATTCAGAGAAATAATGCATTTCGCAGAATTCAAGGAATTCAGAGAATTTCAGGGATTATAAAATTTAGGGAAATAAAGGATTGTCGAGAATTCAAGAAATTTAGGCAATTAAAAATATTAAAAGAAATAAAGGAACTCAGAATATTCAATAAATTCCAGTATTCAAGGAAATTCAGAGCATTCAGGGAATTGAAGGAATTTAGAGAATTCACGGAATTTAGAATATTTCAGGACTTCAGTGAGTTTAGGGAATTCATGATTGATTGATTGGAAGAATTCAGAGAATCAGAAGAATTCAGGAAATGAGGAGAATTCAGAGAATTAGGGGAATTCAGAGAATTCTAGTAATTCCAGGAATTCAGAATATTGCAAGAATTCAGGGAATTCATAGAATTCAAATAAATGCAGAGAAGTCAAGGAATTCAGAGATTTGCAGGAATACAGAAAATTCAAAGAATCTCAAGTATTTCAAAATTTATAGAAAGCAAAAATATCAGAGAATTCCAAAATTTAAAATATTTATGGAAATTCAGAAATTCAAGATATTTGGGGATTTCAGAAAATTCAAGGAATTCAGAGAGTTTCAGGGATTTCAGAGCATTCTAAGAATTCAAGAAATTTAGAGAATATAAATTGTTAAACAAATTCCGGGAATTCAGAGAAATAATGCATTTTGCAGAATTCAAGGAATTTAGAGAATTTCAGGGATTATAAAATTTAGGGAAATAAAGGATTTTCGATAATTCAAGAAATTCAGGCAATTAAAAATATTAAAGGAATTAAGGAACTCAGAATATTAAATAAATTCCAGTATTCAAGGGAATTCAGAGCATTCAGGGAATTGAAGGAATTTAGAGAATTCACGGAATTTAAAATGTTGCAGGCATTCAGTGAGTTTATGAAATTCAGAGAATTCAAGTAATTCCAGAAATTCCGAATATTGCAGGAATTCAGGGAATTCAGAGAATTCAAGGAATTTAGAGATTTTCAGGAATACAGAGAATTAAAAAAATTCAAGGATTTTTCTTTAATTATTCAATTTTATCTTAACAAAATCCCTTTCAATAACTTTATATTATGGGTAATATTTAAATTCAACATTTTTATTTTATTATTAGAAACTTTGTTACTCAAATATTTTACGATACATACAAGCGAATATTTACAATTTTTTTTAACTGACATGTGTCCCATTATTGTTTTTGTGGTATAGTTAAAGTTAGAGATATAGGGGAAAGCAGCACGAGATGCAAACCAGTACGAACTAAATAATAGGAAAAAGTTATTTGATTATAAAGCAAAAGTTCTGTCGATTTTTTTTTTGAATATCAATATTAAAAACTACCCAGGCGGAAAAATTATAGATAGTCGTTCTCAGCTTATATTCTCGTAAATATTCAACTTTTGCAAAGACTACAAAAATAATTATTTATTTGCAAATGTAAAGATATTTTAAAAAATTTTACATACTTACGGGATTCTTAAATCTCTAAGATTTTTAATCGATTTCAATTAATTAAAGGAATTTTAAGGATTTTAAAGAGTTATTGGTATTTTTCAAGACTCCAAAAAATCTTAAAGAGAATAAAAAGATTTTAGGGGATATCGAAGGATATCGAAGGATATAAAAGGATTTTAACGAATCGAAGACAGTTAAGGATATTTCAAACTACAAGATTTTTTTATCGATTTCAATCATTTGAATTTGTATTTTAATGGATTTTAAAGATCTGACGGGATATTTAAAGATTTCAAAGAATTTTAAATATTTAATTGTATTTTAAAACTAAAAGATGTTTTAATCGATTTCAATTAAATAAAGGAATTTCTAAGGATTTCAAAGATTTAATGGCATTCTTATAGGTTCCAAGGAATCCTAAAGAGATTTCAAGACATTTCGAAAGATTTAAAAGGATATCGAAATATTTGAGGGTATTTTAAAAGACTAAAAGTTTTCAATAGATTTCAATAAATTTAAAAATTTTAGAGAATTTTAAAGATTTTGTGGTATTTTTATAGATTCCAAAAAATTTTTAAATGATTTGAATGATTTCAAGGGATATCAAAAAATTTCAAAAAAATTTGAAATATTTCAAAGTGTTTTAAAAGTTTTAAAAGATTAAAGGATTTTAAAGATGCCATGGTATTTTTAATACTTTTAAAATGCCATGGTATTTTTAAAATGCCATGGTATTTAAAACTTCCAAGAAATTTTACAGATTTAAAAGATTTTGAGATATATCAAAATATTTCAAAGAATTTGTAAAATTTTAGGGTACTTGAAGTCTACAAGATTTTTCAATCGATTTTAATAAATTAAAGGCATTTTAAAGTATTTCAAAAATTTTATGACATTTTTAAATATTCCATAGAATCTTAAATAAAATAAAAAGATAAAAGCAAAATAAATTTGAAGGTATTTTAAAGGATTTCAAAGATGCCATGGTATTTTTAATACTTCTTAGAAATTTGGAAAGATATTTAAAAGGTTTTGAGACATATCAAAAGATTGAAAAGAATTTTGAAATATTTAGAGTATTTTAAAAGGCCAAGATTTTTTCAATCGATTTCAATCATTTAAGCGTATTTTAAAGGATTTCAAAGATACCATGGTATTTTTAATACTTTTAAAATGCCATGGTATTTAAAACTTCCAAGAAATTGTACAGATTTAAAAGATTTGGAGAGATATTAAAAGATTTCAAAAAATTTAAAATAGTTGTGGCTGTTTTATAAGTCCAATATTTTTAAATCAATTACAATAATTTGAAGCTTTTTTAAAGGCTTTTAAAGATGCCAGGGAATTTTTTAATACTTCTTAGAAATTTGGAAAGAGATTTTAAAGATTTTGAGGGATATCAAAAGATTTCAAAATACTTGAAATGTTTGAGGGGATTTTAAAACTCCACGATTTTTTAATCGATTTCAATTATTTAAAGGCATATTTAAGCATTTCCAAGATGCCATGGTATTTTTGAACTGCTAAAAAATCTAAAAAGATTTTAAAAGGTTTTGAGAAATATCAAAAGATTGAAAAGAATTTGAAATATTTTAGGGTATTTTAATACTCCAAGATTTTTCAATCGACTTCAGTAATTTAAAGGCATATTTAAAGATTTCCAAGATGCCATGGTATTTCTAAACTTCCAAAAAATTCTAAAGAGATTTCAAATTTTTTAAGCGATATCAAAATATTGTAAAGAATTTTAGAGTATTTGAAACTCCAACATTTTGTA
>JAAAKG020052877.1:0-18269 GCA_010014905.2 Druon quercuslanigerum
TTGAAACATGGTGGTGTCAAATTTCCGACAATTCTAATACTTTCTCAATCATAAATGATGAGAATGTAAAAAAATTAATTCTAGGTTCTCGTGAAAAAATCGAGCACATTTCCAAGATTGCAAGGTTCCAAAAAAATTCAAGAAAAATTTTAGGTTTTCAAGGTCGCTGGACACCCTGTTATAATATATTCTGTTTCGTCAAGCCCTGGTATATTCCCTGCTTCAAATGTTTCACCAATATCTTTCGTTCGTTCGTATCGATATTTGTAGCAATTAATAATGTACAAACCATATTATCAATTTCGAATTAAACTGAGAAATTGAGTTTTAATTCATTCCCTTCGCCTTGTCCTTACCACTAGAATATCTAGCGAGTAGGTTTTTGTCGTCTTTTTCTTCAAATTTTCACCCTACATTTGCATTTAACTTTATAATCAATCAAAAAAAAAGTATTACGTAATTTGTGCCAATTTATAGCATGTGGGATTAAAAGTATAAATGATTATACCCGCAGGAATATGAGGTTAAAAGCACGTCCAGCAAACGAAAAATCACAGTCAAGTACCGAATTGATAGTTGAATGCATGCTGTACTTTAGGCAGTGCTAAAGGAATTTTAAAACCCACCTTTATCTTACAACAAGGTAGCAAGCATTTTAATTTAATTATTAATATCATTTTTCATTAGATTCTTTAATTTATACTTTTCTGTGTTTATTTTTCATTGAAGTTCAGATTATATGAAGGTATATTATATTTATATTACAGAAATGCACTGTTTACAAATTTGTAACTTGCTTATCAGCATTTTCATTTTACTGGGTATTTGCTGCTCTTACACATTAGGCCTTTCGCCTCCAGAGGAACTCAATAAGGAAGATGGAAAAATTCTAGTAAGATGAACATATTTTATAACTTTGAATTAAACTTAAAATTTTGAGTATGGTAAAAACTAAACGGAATTTGACTTACTTTTGAGAATCGGCGTTTTACACTAAGGTTTTTTCACCTATTATCGTGCCTTCCCACGAATTTTGGAATGATGTTATTCTCTTAGAGAGCGGATATTATTAATATCGACAGGAATGACTAAATAATAATGATTATTAATTATTTTTAATAACAATTACTAAATATTTATAAAAATATACGACGAAAAGTTCAAAGGACACGAATGAAGTGAATTTCATCTGTAGATACACGTATTTCCTAATATAAATTCAGATTTTCGAAAATCAAATGATTACTAATTTAACTAATTTTTCTTAAATATTAAATACATTCTAATTAAATCTGAGACACTTTTATTCGGTATTTCGCTTTTATCAATAGAAATAAACGCTTGATAAAAAAAATTTGAATAGTTAAAAATTCGAGCGTCGGGCTGGTTCTTGCACCCGGCGCACAGTGGGAAAAAGTAACATATTTTGGTTCAAAATACGATTCCGGCTGAACCTGTGCACTGATTTGGATTTTTTTAAAGCTGATAAAATTTCAACGAAAGTTGTCAAGCCTGATTTTTAATTTAGTTTTTAAATTTTTTGATAAACAAATAAATATAACGAAAAAAATGGAAATTTTTCTATTTGACGTTCTCGGTGCTCGTCAATGAGAGGAAAATTGTTTTTTTTAAAGCCAATCATTTTAATTGGGAATTTTACGATAATTTCAGTAACATTCATAATTAGTGGATTAATTTTATGTTTTTTATAACGAATTTAATTTAAAAATGCATTATTCGGGCATTTGTCGACGTATTTAAACCCTCTTGTGTTGGCCAACTGTAAGTACTGAATGAAAAAAGGAACTTTTTTCTGAAATTAAAAGGCCTGATTTAAAAAAAAAACGTGTTTTTACGTCGACAAATGCCCGAAAAATGCATTTCTTAATTAAATTTGTTTAACAAAAACATAAAATTAATCAACTAATTATGAATGTTACTTATTTTGTTGTAAACTTCTCAATTAAATGGACTGAAATTGAAAAAAAAGTTTTTCCGCCGACAAATGCCCGAATAATGCATTTGTTTAAAAAATACATAAAATTTATCAAATGATGACGGATGTTGCTAAAATTATCATGAAGTTCCCAATTAAAAGGACTGGGATTGAAAAAAACGAATTTTTCCGTCGATAAGTGCTTGAATAATGCATTTGTTTATTAAATTTGGTAAAGAAAATCATAAACTTTATCAACAAATTATAAATTTTCTGAAAATATCATGATGTTCCTAATTTTAAAAGACTGAACTCGAGAAAACGAATTTTTCTGACGACAAATGCCTGAATAATGGATTTGTTTATAATATTAACAAGAATAGTCTTAAGTGAAATATTTTGCATCAAAATATTGTTTACATTCAAATGTATTGAAATATAACTTTAAAAAAACGTTAAATTATTAAAAATTATAGAAAACACATTTTGAACAAATAATTTGTTTATAATTTTTTTGTTTGTTTATTATATCATGATGGAATATTTTTATTTAATGTAAATCTATAAAAGTCGGCGATTACAACAATTTTCCTATTATTGATGAGCACCAGGAATATCAAATAGAAAAAATTCGCATTTTTTCGTCATATTTAGTTATTTATAAAAAATTGAAAAATAAATTAAAAATCAGGCCCGACAACTATCTTTGAAATTGTCTAAGGTTTTTGTTAACATTCAAAGCGATCCACAGGTTCAGCGTGAATCGTATTTTGAACCAAAAAGTGTACTTTTTCTCCACTGTGCGGTGGCTCAATTCCTTCGAATTTCACCTTGTCTTTAAAACCAGAAATAATGGACGTTTTTTTTGGATCCAGTACGCCCTAAATACTTTGAAATATCAAATCGTTCGCGTTTCACGTTATAATAAAAAATTACTTTCTTTTGCAGAAAATGTTAGGTTGATCATTTTTTATGTAAAATAAATATTTTCTAATTTCAAAAAATATTTGTATCAGTTTTAGAACATTTTGTGTAAAGATATGATCTTCATCCCACTTGGACTCTGGGTCCTAATGCGGATCAGTGTCAGGAAAGGGTAAAATCTAATGTATCATCAAAAAACTAGGATGTTCGAAAATAACTATAAGCATTAAAAAGGATATTTTTTTACGAGAAAGATTTAAATGTGAATATATTACAACATCCTAAAAAATAATATACTATTTTCAAACTAATTGTAAATAAAAAATAATTGTATGCAAAATATTTGTGATTAAATTAAAATGTGAAAAACCTTATATTTTCATATTTTATAAATGTTTATTACATTACTCTATAATTTTCTATAGATTAGTAAACTATTTTAAATCATATTATTTTCTATTATCCATTAAAAGAAATATTTGTAAAGAGTCAGTAATTAAATCTGCAGTTCTTTGCTATCACCTTGAATCGCCCGTTTTTCAGCTCGTCTCAAAAAGTTATAGTTATAATAAATGTTATTTTTACTTTATATAGTAAATATTTGCCAAGAAAACTATCATTTGTATTAATTTTATTTCAAAACGGAAATTTTCAATCCCTGAAAACTTATTTGTTATAAATTTTTATCACAATTTTTTGTTGTCACATTAAAAAAATGTTCTCTATAATATAAACACCCATGTTAAAAGAATTTTAAACAAAAGATTTGTACAATTATGTAATTGTGTAAATAAAATTAAGAGAATTATGATTCTAAATACATTATAATCCACATTTTAATCCACATGTTACAACTAGCTTGATTTAGTAAAGCTCCTATAAATTTACTGAAACTTCACGTTTTTTGAAATATTTGGGAAGTTCTCATATGTAACAAACGGATTTTCACTGAAATAGTAAGCTATTTGTATCTCACCAATGATAAAATGTAACTTAGACATGATGAGATAAGTCAGATTTGACCAATTTTCTGGAATAATTTTTTTGTTTCTATAATAGGACTGCGTCTTGCCATAATTAAGATTACAATTTTCTTAGTTTAACCCTTTATGGTCCAAGCCTTGATCTCGTTAAATAAAAATTCTGAGAAAATTCAGGAACAATGTATGGTCGTTTTCTGATCGATTTTTGTAAAAAAAACTTAATTTTTAAATTTTTCTCGTTTTCTACCGAGTATACAATAGCTCAAAACTACCTTACAAAATGCGGTAGAGTCCACTTTTATCATATTAACGCATTGATTTTGCAGAATTCTATGCCCGTTACCTAAAAATTATAAAAATCAAAAATAGTGAACGCTGCTCAGCTGCAATATTGGTCTAATTTTAACTGAACACTCCACAAAATTCGGCTTTATAATTATAAAAATTTAAGGTAAACCTCGATCCGGATTAGGCTCTCTTGCTCTATATGGAGTATAAAATATGGTAATAAAGATTTATAATTGTCCGTGTATTTCATAGTAAAGAAAAAGAATCCTTATACCCTAATACCATAAAATTTGTTTGATCTTAAATTTAGAATCGAACTCAAAAAGCAAAAAGTTCTTCGGATATAAGTAAAGTTTATCTGAATTTAAAAAACGATATGATTCATTCTAAAATTAAGATACAATTTGCTGTATTGCATGAGCACTGATATTTGGGGATCTTTGACACAACTAATTGCGGACATAGTCTGACGGGAATGACGATATCATGGGAACCATAAAAGTCTGCAACATTTTTTAGAAACTAAATATGAGATTAAAACTAATTAATTTCTGAACAATAAAAAATAAGAATTGGCGATACTGCGAAAAAACGTAATTCAACATGTTCTTTTAACTTTATTTGACCTATAATTTTAAACACTCTTGTCCACTGCACTAAAATCTGCATAATTTTATCATTAATACCTTCAAGTATTAATAAAATCCAATTAAGCGTTTTAGAAATAATGAAAATTGTCAACAAATTCAATAACAATATTTATGCGTGTCTCACTTTCAACATTTTCAAAAACTCTTTACGTTACAAATGTCTCTTACACAAGCAAGTTTCATTACCATCGAACGGTCACCCAGGTATAAATTTACAACTGGCCAAGCATTTAGTTAAGCAGTACTGGCACAGTTCCTTGCTCAATACTACTGTACTGGCGTGGCACTGCATGGCATGTGCCAGTATTCTCCCAACTCGCAACCTTTCTTTACAATGCCACTACTAGTCATAACGTTTCTGACGTATTCCAGCCCAATTATTACATAAAAATTGCTCCATTGCAGAATTACAGACCCAGAAAATATGATTTCATAATAATTGGAGCAGGCTCGGCAGGCTGTGTTCTTGCTAATCGATTAACGGAGATCAAAAAATGGAATGTAAGTGAACATTCGAAAATACAATTCATTAATATTAAAACGAGATATCTTAAATTATTTTATAATCCTTAGGTACTTTTGCTAGAAGCTGGAAATGAAGAACCAAAAATGGTTAGCGTTCCAGCTTTGGCGCCTAGTTTAATTAAAAGTAAAATTGATTGGAACTATCGTACACAACCGGAAGAAAATGCATGCAGAAAAGAAAGAGGCTGCCAATGGCCTCGCGGAAAAGTAAATTTCCTGTTCCTTTAAACCATGCATAAAATATTAATAAAAACACATAAAACTAATATAAATATCTAGGTCATGGGCGGTACAAGTTCAATAAACTGGATGATGTATGTCAGAGGCAATCGCGAAGATTATGATACGTGGGCTGAGCTTGGAAATTCTGAATGGAGTTATAAGGATGTATTGCCTTACTTCAAAAAATCAGAAAACAATAGAAATAAAGAGGTAAGTACCAGTCTTCGAAACATCTTACTTGGATGGAAATAACAACATTTTGAAAGATACATTGAATTTAAAAGAAAATATTACGTGAATTTAAACCATAGCACGCAAATTATCCGATTTCATTATTTTTTGTTTAGATTGTGAATGAAAATCCAGAGTATCACCAAACAGGAGGTTACCAATCAGTGGAAAGATTACCTTATGCGGATGTGAATGCAAACATTATATCAAAAGCCTGGCAAGAAATAGGATATAAGGAATTAGACATAAATGCTGAACAACAAATTGGTGTCATGAATCTTCAAATGACATCAAAAAATGGACAGCGTGAGAGTACGAATCGAGCATTTATTCAACCAATTAGAAAGCGACCAAATCTCTTTATAGATACTGATGCATATGTAACCAAAATCATAATTGATCAAAAAACCAAAAGAGCCACTAGTGTTGAATATACTAATACCATCACTGGTATAAGTAAAACAGCTGCTGCCAAGAAAGAAGTAATTGTATCGGCAGGTGTCATTAATTCACCAAAATTGTTGATGCTCTCTGGAATTGGACCAAAAGAGGAGCTGAAAAAACATGGAATCAATGTTACTCAGAATTTGCCAGTTGGACGTAATCTTCAAGATCACGTAGCTGTAGGTGGCATGATTATCACCATAAGTAACCAAACTATGGTTGATAAGAGCTCAATAAATAAAAAAAATGATTTTCTTTTTTACTTAGCCACACAAAGAGGACCATTTTCTTCATTAGGTGCTACAATAATAACTAATTTTGTTCAAACTAAGCTTGCCCAAAGTCAAAAGGCACCAGATGTACAAGTTATGTATGCAGGATTAGATCTGAATAAGTTAAAACTAACTGACAATTTTGCCTACTATAGTGGTATTAACATATCTCCAGTTTTGCTTAAGCCAAAAAGTAAAGGATTCATTATCCTTAATAATACAGATCCTGTATGGGGATCACCACTAATTTATCCAAGGTATCTGACGGATGATTTTGATGTACAGACCATGATCCAGGGTCTTAGAGTTGCTAGACAACTGTTCGATACAAAAGTGTTTAAGGATAATGGATTAAAAATTCTAGAATATCCTCTACCCCCGTGCCATTTTTTAAAATTTAACAGTGACAAGTATTGGAATTGTGTAATAAGGGAATATACGAAGAGTGGTTATCATCCTGTGGGTACATGTAAAATGGGACCGAAAGAAGATTCTGAAGCAGTTGTTAATTCGAAGTTATTAGTGCATGGAATTGGTGGACTTCGAGTCGTGGATGCGTCCATCATGCCAGTCATTGTTCGAGGGAACACGAATGCACCAACTATTATGATTGCCGAAAAAGCCAGCGATATGATTAAGGAAAAATGGTCATAATTTTAACAAAAGGGTGTAAAAGCTTGGCAAACTGAAAAAACAATTGACATTTACGCAGAAGGATGTATATGTAGAAGTTAAGCAGTTGTCAACTTTTCTCCATAGTGCCAAGTTGCGATTAAAAAAGTAACACCTTCGGATTAGTGTGAACAGTGAATACATATATGACTGGCCTATAAAATAAAATATATCATGAATAAATCATCATGAATAAAAATATTTTTGATTAATATCAGTATAATATAAATTTGTGGAGTATTTATTAAAGAATACTTTTATCTTGATGAAGAAACTGTACAACTGCAATTGGAGCGAACCTAGATATCCAATTAAAACGTGTTTACATATGTACTTTTAAGTCTTCACAATCATTATTATTCATTTCCTTTTTCTTTGGTATACAAACTTTGGAAAGAATTAAACATTTTAGAACTCTAAGATAAAATATATAATTTAAATTACTGTAAAAATTAATTTAGGCTTCACAGCCCAAAATGATCTAACCACAGAGAAAATAGGATTGTTTTTCAAGAAAATAGAAGAATAAATTCTTTTAAATAACATTAATTTTGTGCCATATTTCTAAGATTTTAAGTCGAAATATGCTGGATTAAAAAAAATAGTATAATTTTCAAGAAAAAATACGAATTTCCACAAAAAACTTGAGCTGTTTTTAAACATTTGACTTTCAAGCCCACAAGATACTCTTCATTAAAAAATTTCATTCTGAACCAACAAACATACGTTTTCAACACAAAAGGGTGAATTTTCAACCTACCAAGATGACATTTAAACCAAATAATCGAATTTTTAAAGAAAAAAGATTAAACTTCAACCAAAAACAGTTGCACTTTTAATCAAATATTTAAATTTTTTAAGCCAAAAACTGGAATCTTTTAGAAAAAGTTGAATTATTAATCCAGAAAGATGAGTTTTCAACCGAAAAACCGAAAAGTAAAATTTGCAACCAAAAGAGATGAATTATGAATCAAAAGTTTAATAGTAAACTTTTCAATTAAAAAGAATTAATTTTTAAACAACAATAGTTCGATTTTATTATTTAATTCTATTATTTTCTAATTTACGCGAAAAAACAAACAAGGGAAACGTTCTTGAAAATAGAGGAAAAAGGATTCTTGAAAAAGGGGAATAAGGGAAAGAGTCTGAAGTTTGTGATTTAATAAATCGCCCTGAAAAATTTTTTAAGACCTAGACGTGCCTGATTCTTCGGATAGAAGTCTCCAGTCTCAATAACACCTCCTAAGTACAACGTAAACGCGAAGCACGTCTAAAAAATTCACAGGTCCAGTATGAACCCGAAACACCCGGCCAGATTCAGAAAGTATCAATTTTTTTGACGAAAAAAGACAGAAAACTGATGACTTCTACAAATAAAATCCTAGATGCAACTGAAAGGTTCGTAAACATAAAACTGGATTGACCCTTTTTCTGTTGTACAAGAAACAACTCTTTGAGGAACTTCAACTCAAGTAAAGGATGGGAATCCTTTTTGTTAGCTCTGTGCCAAAGCAAAGTAGATGGATACAATCTTAAGATGGGATACAATCTTACCCACCTGCTTTAAATGGATGACCCGAAAGTATAAGCCAGCACAAGGAAACAACAGCTTTTAGCTAACCGAAATTATTCTACAGTTCTCCAACGATATACATATGCATCGCGGGCATGACTGGTGCACAAAACTGCACATAAAACGGGGAGTCGTAAACTCCGAGTTGGGCTTTGACAAAATGGATCACACAAAACGAAATCCAAAAGAAGAAGGATGAAGGGAGGTGGCAGAGGGGAGAACGGGGCTGGGTCCTAACGGGTCTAACATAACTCTTTCCTTCCAATCTGTCTCTCCGGCAAGGCACACTCAGACGCCGGCTGAGCCCCCAGCTCTTCCGGGAGCTGAGGGATTAGCGGGCACTCTGAAAGAGGCTATGGAAATGGGAGCGGCCAATCAGTTTCCCAATAAGAAAAAACGCATTAGCGGTTACCTGAAAATGAGACTCAAGACGCAAGCGCAGCAGGCTAGTGGAACAGCTACGATACCTGGAACATCGGCGACCCTAACACCGATAACTAACACTCAAGCTCAGAAGCGAGGAGGGGGCTCAGAAGGCACCCCATCGAGGGGGGGGGGGGATAAATCTGTGAAGAGGCACAAGGTGGTCCAGCAGCCGAAGAACAGGGATTTGTCGGGGCTGGACTGATAGCCGCTTATAGGGCTGATCCCCTGGCGATGGTGGTGACGGCTATGAGCTACCCAAACTTACTACTCACTACAGTGCACTTTGAGCTCTTCAGGGAGGCTACCTGGAGGTCGTTCGAAAGAGTGTCCCAAGATCGATGGCCAAACATCAAGCCCTCCTACTGCAGGGGAGAGGTTTTGTATTTGCGGCAGCTGAAATAGCGGCTAAAGCTTAGTCACACAAGGCTGTAGTCGAGACAAGGCCCTTGGAAAATGCATATCTTAGGTTGGGTGGAGTTGAGTTCCTACAGAGGATGGTTAGGGCCACGGCGTGGTTTGCAGGCAAACTGGAAGACCCATCTGTGGTCCTGGCGAATCGTTAGGCACTATAGACCTTAGGAAGAGGACACAGCGGGAGGAGGAACCAAACATCTCCTAGTTTCGCAAATTCCTGAGTTGCAGACAAGGGCTCTTGCAGTCCTCCCGCTGCTTGAGCTATGTTCTAGAGACCTGATGGTGATAGTCACGGATCTTAAAGGCAGATGAAGGCTAGTCACGGGATCGGCCTATTTTCCATGTAACAGCGATGCCAATCCACCGGTGGAGGTACGTAAACGGGTGGAATATTGCAAGGTAAGTGGTCTTCCTCTTTTTCTGGGTTGCGATGGTAACTCCTACCACATTTTGTGGGGCAGCACTGAGACTAACTCAAGAGGTATTGGAATACCTATTAGCTGTTAGAATACCTAATTACCGCTGATTTAGATATTCTTTTTATGGGGAACACCCCGACGATTCGTAACTCGGTCAGAGAGGAAGTCATTGACATCACTCTCTGCACCGGTAATTTTAGAGATAACATCAAGAAATGGAGAGTCTCAGATGAACCCACTGTCCCAGATCATTCACAGATAGAGTTCGAATTGGAATCCACTGTATCCATCGGCCCTAAATGGGCCAGAAATCCAAGAGGGACGGACTGGGGTCAGTTTTCCACAGAACTAAGATGTGCACTTTCAGGGGTACCCAGGTCAATTAGAGACGTGGATACCCTGGAAATGGCGGCCGAGATTTTTACGGAATTCATAAAATCTACTTATGAAAGTAATTGTCGAGCTTCAAGAGTTCGAAAGACTGGAGAGACACTGGTGTAATGGGAAACTCGAAGAGCTTCGCAGGGAAACCAGCGAGAGTTTCAGACTTGCATGTACTGGCAAAAGGAAGAAACTATGGACCTCATTTACGACGATGAGGTATGAATATAGGAGTGCAATACGTGAGGCAAAGCATGAAAGGTGGCCTATCTTTTGCACTGACATCGAGAAATGAGCAGAGGCGGCTAGACTGGATAAGCTGCTTTCTCGAAATTCGGATGCTATTATCGGCACTCTCAAATTAGATTAGGGCACATTTTCCGGGCTTTACAACGTTAGGAGAAGGGGGAACGACACCTCCGAAGTAATCAAAGCCGTCTGTGGCCCCGCTGGGCCTGAAATGGCGGCTAGCCAACGAGATTGTTACCCTAGCCAGGGTCAGGTGGTCTCTGAAGTCATTAAGACCTTACAAATCTCCTGGCCCATTTTCTTCTTACATAGGGCTGGTGAGATCCTCATAGGAAAGGATAATGAGACCGACAGCGTGGCTGCGGTCCTCTCCCTATGAAGAACGGTATGGAGCCACGCTTAATGCAGTTCTCCAACGACATACATATATGTATTGCGGGCAGGACTGGTTCGCAAAACTGCATTTAAAACGGGGAGTCGTAAACTCCTAGTTGCGGTTTGACAATCATGCGCTCATTGAAAACTGAGAAATAATGAGTCATGCAAATATCTACTCCATAAATATGAATCAGCAATAAGTATTCCACTTATATTATAAATTTAGGAAACTAGCATCATTTCAACCCACAATATCAAGGGCATTACTACTTACGCGATTCCGCTCCCCGTCTAATTTTGGGAGTCCATCAAATGGCTCAACAGTGACCTGGATACTGTAATTAAACAGTGAGTTTATTGCCTTCCAGCTATGGCGAGCACATTGTTTTTGTCGATATCTTTATCGCAAGGTTGCCTTTAAGGGCATGCGAATCTGGCGGACAAAATAGTAGGTTGGAAAAAATAGGCACTGCAATACCTGTGGGCACGTGTATCAAACGCTTTTTTTTCCAACAACCGTCGAAACAGTGACAATCGCTTTTGCATAATCGGCATCGGAAGAAACTAAATATGCACTTGCATACCGGATCTTCAGCTTTGCTTTGCTGCAATGAAACTTGCAGACAAATATGTCAGTCTGGTTTTATCCTACTATGATGCTATTATACTCTATGTTATACTGATTGCACCTCAAAGAAAGGAGTGTATCAAACCTAATGATACTGATTCTATTTGAGGTGCACTTGTAATTTATCGCGGATATTTAAAAGATGATTTCAAAATAAATAGCTTGTTGAAAGGTATTTGAATGGGTCTTGAATTTCTTGACACCGACTCTTTTCAGGAAAATAACTATAAAATTGTATGATGTTGCTCAACAACCTTGTGATAATTTGGATTTCAATACCGATGTGTATTAGATTTGCATGTTCGGCTCACATGCAGGAATGGGTCATGAGGTTGGCATTTGTAAAATGCGACCTGAAAATGGTCTTGAAACAGATGGAGATTTAAAATTGACAGTTTCTGGAGTTAAGCGACTTCGAGCAGTAGATGCATTAATAATACCCGTTATTCATCGTGTAAAGATACAACTATCTACGGTGATGATTACTAAAAAAGCTCGTGATTGGATGCATGATTAAATAATATTTCCCAGTTTTACTAACTTAATGTGCAGATTATTCTGTATTTATTATTAGTAAACCTGTAATTGAATATCTGTTAAGTATAAAAAATCCTAATTTCATTTAAGGCTTGTCGAATGTATTTGCTGGATGCGATTGTAATCAAATATTATTTTTATCAGATGGGTTTAAATGAATGTGGAGTGCTGTGATAATAGGAAAGAGGAGTATAACACGGGGGGGGGGGGGCACATGTATTATGGTAATTCTTAAATTTCAGGTTGACGCAGATTATTCCAAATATTTCTATAAAGTGTGAAAAGAATAGTCAAATTATACATATTTTACAGTTGGAATAAACTTATGGAGAATATAACTAATTGTAAAACAAAAATAGTTATTTGCAAGCATACCAGTCTGTTCTAACCATGACGTAATTATAAAAAGCTCACCTGAAAAATAAAAAAATCTCTATGATAGATTTATAATTAATAAAAGCACTGCTACTATAATATTTTTTCAACTTTCCTTATATTTAAATATTTGTTTACTTTTCAAAACTGATATTTCAAATTCTTCCATTCAATATGTTCATCTTCTGAAGGAATTTATTATGTTATCAACGGTATATCTATACTTCATTATCTTATATTCAGGTTATCAGAATGATAAAAAGCGCCAATCTTCATACTATCACGATGACAGTAAAGGGAACAGAATCTAGCAAATGTAAATATTGAGATATTCTTGCACTTTCCTTGTGTTTATACTTCATAAAAGTGAAGATTCTTTTTTCCGCATTAATTACGGGAAAATGTATTCCATAAAGGTCGCAGTTGTGCTTACAAATTCGCGTTGCCAACAATTTAGTATCTTTGCGCTCTAAATCTGGATTATAAATTTTTTTCTTCATTTAAAATAAAACATTCAGTTAGCCCTCTTCAGCTGAACTGTGTTTTACGTTTAAAGGAAAATAAGTAAGTTAAGAAAATTCAAGTATAGACCATGTCTTGGATTACTTCCAAACTGCCCGAGTCATGTATAACTGGGAGTAATGTCTCACATTGTGATCCGTCCTCTTTTATGTTTTTAAAACTTATACAACTTATATTTGCTACTTCAAAACGCAGAACAAAACCAAAAGGTACTATATCTAATGAGTATGATTTTATTATCGTGGGTGCTGGTTCCGCTGGATGTGTTCTTGCCAATCGATTGACAGAAATACAAGAATGGAAGGTATAAATGAGACATTTGTTCTGATTTCCTATAATTTTTTTTTTTCATACCATTTTTTAAAACATTTCATGATACTGATATTTTAAGAATCTCTCTAATTTAGGTTCTTTTACTGGAAGCAGGTGTTGAGGAACCAGAAGTGACTAATGTGCCTGCTTTCGCAAATATACTTCAAAACACTAATATTGATTGGAATTTTCAAGCTCAAGCAGAAAATAGTTCATGTCTGTTAACCAAAGGTTGCACTTGGGCATATGGAAAAGTAAGATATACATACCTCTGACATTTTAGTAATACGTTAGGCGAAATTACAAAAATGATGTATAAATTGCACTGATAAAATATATTACAAATACGTATAACTTTTGAAATTACAGACAATGGGAGGTTCAAGTGCGATAAGTGGTATGCTTTACGTAAGAGGTAATAAAAAAGATTATGATACATGGGCTGAATTAGGGAATACTGGCTGGAGTTATAAGGATGTGTTGCCCTATTTTAAAAAATCTGAGAACAACAGCAACAAAAAGGTAAAGGAAACCCGAATTCTCAATAACACAAGTTTCATTATTCTTACATATGTCAGAAATATTAATTACAGGCTAATTTTCATCTCAACAGATTCTTCAAGATAATCCTGAGTATCATAGTAAGGGAGGGTATCAAACAGTCGAAAAAGTTCCTTATGAGGATATGAATTTAGAAAACTTGATGGAAGCTTCAAGGGAAGTTGGATTCAAAACTGTAGACGTGAATGCGGAACAACAGTTAGGTGCAATGATTGTACAAACAAATACGCTCAAGGGAGAACGCCAAAGTACTAATACAGCATTCATTAAGCCAATTCGAAACAAAAGATCTAATCTATTTATTGAAACCGAGGCTTATGTTACAAGAATATTAATTCATCCAGAAACGAAAAAGGCATATGGTGTCGAATACACCTCTACTTGCGAAAAGGCAAATAAGGTAGCAATAGCTAAGAAGGAAGTTATTATTTCAGCTGGAGCTATAAAATCACCTCAATTACTAATGCTTACCGGTATTGGCCCAGCTGAGGAACTTGAGAAACATAACATTACATTAATTCAAAACTCATCCGTCGGATCTAATCTTCATGATCACGTGACGTTCACAGGAATATATATTCTTTTGGATAATAAAACTAAGACCGAAAAAACGTATAAAGAAAAAAAGGCAGATTTGATAACATATTTGCGGGCACATGAGGGTCCATTGTCATCAATAGGTCCTCAGATAATATCAATTTTCGGTCAAACAATGTATGAAGAAAATTCAGATGCGCCTGATGTGCAATTATCCTTCATAGGAACGAAAATTGCAGATTTAAACTTGAGTTCCATTATGACATATTATGATTCGATTCTTTTTTATCCTATTTTGCTCATGCCCAAAAGTAGAGGATACATCAAATTGAATAATACGGATCCTATTCTAGGATCACCCTTAATATATCCCGGATATCTGAAAGATGATTCGGATATAAAACGCATGGTAGAAAGTATCAGGATGTGCCTCAAATTTTTCAATACCACATCTTTCAAAAAAAATAATTACAAATTTTATGATATTCCACAATTCCCTTGCAAGAACTTGGTGTTCAATACTGATGATTATTGGAAATGTATGCTAAAAGCGAAAACAGTGCCAGGTTCTCATGCGGTTGGAACTTGCAAGATGGGTGTTCAAAATGATTCGGAAGCAGTTGTGGACTCCAGATTACGTGTTCGTGGCGTAAAGGCACTTAGAGTGGTTGATGCATCCATAATTCCTGTTATTGTCCGAGGGAATACAAATGCAGCAACAGTTATGATTGCTGAAAAAGGTAGCGACATGATTAAGGAAGATTGGAGAGACAGATAACCGTTATGCCATGCACCGTTGCACAGTGCTGTGGTCAAAACCCAGAATTTACTATTCATAAGCGTCTCATAATCGTTTGTGACTGCCTGTTATAATTATATATAAATTTTTATTAGAAAATATTTACCGCATATTACCAAATATTACTTTTCTTTCTTTCAAATATTGTATATTACCTTCAAGTTCCAGATAGGTTTATTGAAGGCGAAACTAACAAATCAGGTACAAGACAAGCACAGAACTCTCTAGAAGAGTCTCGACAAATCAGTGCCTCCTAAAAGTGCATTGCGATCCCTCGACGATATGTCGCCTAGATTAGGTACAGATTAGCCTGTCAGTCTCTATCCGGTTGTCACTTTTTACATTTCGTGTAAATTGAATAAATCAATTTATTTAGTGTTAAATGAACTGTGATCATTTACTCGACCTGCACGCATGTCCCCACAGACTTATAATTTTCTTTTTGTGTGTGAAATAATGTGTAAACAAATAAGGCGACAAAGTTGCCTAGCTTCAACAATGATTTTTATTTTTTTATGGCAAAATAAACCAATAATTTTATTTATATTTAACTGAAATATTATTAAAAATACTTCTCCATAGTGCCCAACTATGAAAACATTTTTTTCGTCTAAAATTTGCCTCTATAAAAAAGAGAGATTTTATTATATAACTTCACTCAATTATGACACAATATATTATCAAAACAACTCTGGAAATACAGATTACCGCAATTCGTGTCTTTCTAAAATGATAAGTTTAATGACCGTTTTTTTTAGCATTACATTAAAAAAATCTAAATTATTAAGCAAAATATTGTCAAAAATCTCTCAAAATACGGATTGACGTAATTCTCGACGTACATTCGAAAATTATAACTTTAATCAACTTTTTTTCAGCATTTCAGGAAGGCGAATCGCCCATCACAAATATCCCAACTGAAAGCTTGTTCTTAGAAAATTTATTTTTACATTAAATCATCTTGGAAGCAAGCTAATATTGATATTCAACTTAGATAATTTAATTAACGATTGCTATAAAAAAATTATGTAGATATATGTGCAACTTTTGATAAATAAATGTATAAATCTTTGAAAAACGTAAATATTATTCTTTTTTTAATTAAGGAGCAATATTTAACGAGATATTGATATTGTACAAAAATAAGTCTTGGTTCTAATCGTTTAACAATTTATAATAGTTTATAGAAATATTATTTTTAATTACTAGCTTAACGTCTACATTAAATATTGATCTTAATTTCTTTACAATAAGATTTAATGGAAAAAAATTTTAAATTGGAGAATTTTGTATGCTATTAGTTATTATATTATATTTTATGTATTAGTTAAAATAGTTTCAAATCGGTTCAATGGGAAGGAGAAATTTGACCCAGAGGTAAAAACCAAATTGAATGATTAGTTACTGATAAAACTGTTTGTAACAGCAACTGTTGACGCATTATGATAAGTCGCTACTATACATCGATTTAGCAATTAATTTCATCAATTGAAAAATTAAAAAAATTGTTTGCTATACTTCGGCAGCACAGTAAAGAATTTGTCTGTAATAATTAGTAAAATATCAGTAGGATCCTTTATGCTCTACGAGTGTAGATGAAATAATACTGGCCAAGAATGAGTTTGTTTCATCAAACATTTAACAAAAATCGAAGCCAGTTTAGGTTTTAAGAATGTAATTCCAGGTGTTTCCAGAAGAAACATCAATATCCGCCAGAAAATAGAGCCTTTTAAGAATTATGAGTATAGTACATTTGTTTCAATTCGGGTGAAATCTATTCAAAACCCAACATGTAACAAAAACATGCAAGAATCAAGTATAATTTTGTTTCAAATATATGGTGTTAAATTATTTTTCAGGTATTGCAGATAAAGGTATAAGTATTACGTGTAACCTTATCATGAATAACAGGAAATAAGAAGAATAGAAAGAGAGAATTGAAGATGATTTCTGCATATTGTTTTGATGTATTTTTTTAATTGTTTAAAAACATTAAATTACGCCCCCACTTTAGGGGAATCCTTTACGCCTTCCATTTAGGTGTCTCGAAATATGAGCTTATCGGTCATAAGCATATAAAAGTATTATCTATAACTACTAATATACAATTAATATATTTGGCTCCACGGCGGAATCGAATTTCTTATTCGATTCTCGAACAGCACTATTTCAGACAAAATTTTATTTAAAAACCAACGGACCCGTTTCTATTTTGCGAAATTTTACTTTCGCAGTGGTTAAACCCGCTTTGAATTGTTCCCAAATCAAACTCAATTTTGAAAAATCGCATGTTCCAAGCGTGCCCAAATGGATTCCAATTTGCAATTGAGATTTGACTCAAGTGACTGCATACCACTGTCCGTAATGCTGATATAAAAAGCAAAGATAAAAGTTTTATCAAAGCTAGATTGTGCTACAAAAAAATAGAGCTGTACATTAGTGCCAACCAGGATAATATTACATACACTCATGTCGTTCGTGCCCCCAAATCTATTACAATTATGCACTACGGGTGCCGATGGATCAGCATGTCAAAACACGTCAATCATGTTCTTAATGCTTATCGCTAACTTATTCGGATATTCTGTTGATGGCAAATATTTAAGAATACGTCGCTCAGTAACCAAAACTCAAAGGGTCTTTCCTCAGTCTACTCCTGAAGAATACGATTTTATTATCATTGGAGGTGGCTCGGCAGGTTGTGTCGTCGCTAATAGATTGACAGAAGTTGAAGAGTGGAATGTAAGTACGAATTTTAAAATAACAATAATAATTTAAAAAGACTTATTTATTAATAGGTTCTGGTAGTTCGAATTACAACATTGTCATATGGATATGGTGACTATGCCATAATTTATTGCTTCTTTAGTTCTAATTTATAATGCAGAAAAAAAATATTGTGCCCGGTAATTTATATTAGATATGTCATATCGGTATCTACCTTGTCGAAAGCTTTTTCTAGGTCAACAAATGTACAGAAAACTTTTTTGCCCACTCTCAAACTTTTTTCT
>JAAAKG020052888.1:0-18269 GCA_010014905.2 Druon quercuslanigerum
GAACGTCAAAGCGACGGACACTCAAACGAAATTATATAGGCTTCTACCTGGGGCTAAGAAAATAGAGGAAAGGAAAATAAAACAATATCCAAATCCTCCAACATTTTTTAACCTTGTATTTTTATGTTTAATTGTTTTTAAAACACAAGAAAAAAAAATTAAAAAGATTTTATTAATATTTTTCTATTTATTCAATAATCTTTTCAGGGTTTCAGTCTTAAAGCCTTTAAGAAAATTGAACTACGATGTGATATCGATCCCAAATTAAAAGACGGTATATTGCAAAATAGGTTTTAAATCAAGTGTATTGATGTATTGATATGTAATTATTATTTTACCTAAAACCAAAATAATTATTTACCACAATACCAAATTATTGAACTTTGAATATACTTTAGATTTTTCTTATTGATAAATTTTTAATTAGCGAATTAATGATAGAAAAGATAAAAATAAACATTTTCATTTGATTTATCGACAAACCAATATCAAAGAAGAAAATTTAAATTTGCATAACATTTTGGAAGAAGATTTTACATTTGTCTAAAACTTTTATTAATCAAAACCAAGAAAAATTAGGATATACTGTTTCCTATCACCAACCGGAGATGTTTCAACTATTGTTGAATTTTCAAACAAAAGAGATCCATGTTCGATGGGGTAGTCCAACAAATTTTTTTTCGAATTTTTATGAAAAACGCCCAGAAATTTGTTTAAATCCACAAAAAAATAAAAGCATTTTTTTTTTGTTTGAAAAAGAATAATATTTAGAGGTGGCGCAAGCCTCATGAAGTGTAACACGCATTTCCCATAAGAAAAAAAGAAGTTTTTGTAAATTTTATTCAGAATTTTCAATATTAGATGAATCGAGTTCGAAATTCACAATTTCTCTTCACAATTAGTCACAGAAAGCAAATAATATATTACTTTTTTAAATATCACCCCCATAAGTCTGTTCTATAGGGTCCCAAAAAATCCCTATAAGTGAATAAATGGGTTTTTCGAGTTTTCGGCGCTAATTATGATTTTTTGCGGTTTTGTTTAACGCAGATTGATTCAAATACATAAAATACGACTTTATACTGATAATTAGATGTTTATTTACATTGTTTAAACAATTTATTATTGTGTTTAGCAACTTTTTCTTATAAATGGGTTAGAAAGTCAATATTTTTTCTAAATTTTTAAAACTATTTTTAACATTTCAGTTAGAGTGAGATATTAATCGATTACAGTTAACAAAAATAATTGTTTAAACAAATTGTTATTCATTAGAAAAATATTCTCTCAGAATAATGCTAAAAAGTTGCGGTTTTTTTTTAAATTTTCAACTTTTTCTCCACTTTTTACTTACAGTATGCAATTATTAATTTAATTTAACAAAAATAATTGTTTGAACAAATTATTGTTGTTTATAGCTATCTTCTTTTAGATTAGTTTTAAAAATTTGCGGTTTTTTCTGAAATATTTAACTTTTTTTACCTTTTTAGTTGTGAACAAGTAATAAATAAACATTAGAGAGAATTATATTTTAAATATTATTGTATTGTTTTAAGTAAATTATTTTTGTTTCTTTCTAAATGATAAAAAAAATTAATTCTAGTCTCTAGTAAGAAGAGAATTGAAGTCAGACATTTTTAACAATAATTATTGAATTTACAACCAAAGGGATTAATAGAAAAAACTTTTAAATAATTAAAAAAAATTTTAATCAAAAAATATAAATTCTCAACAGATTTTTTTAAAACTTTTTTTAACAAATACTGTTTGTATATACAAACAGTATTTATTAAAAAAAGTAAAAATAAAGTAATAAAAATAAGTAAAATACTTCAGAGCAAAATACAAATAAGTGTTGAATATTGAAAAAAATTAATCAAAAAAAATAGTTCTGGATTGCTATTATTGATGACTAAATATTTAATTGGATGTTGTTGCAATGTTCTTAAGTATAAGTTTATTTTGAGCTCAACTCACATTAAAATAAATAAAAATATTAGTAAACAAAATTTTAGAACTTCCACAGGTTTCGTTATTTCTCCCATTTTAGCTAAAGTTTTTATGGAGAATTTGAAAAGTTTTGCAACTAAAAAATTAGGTTTCGATCAATTTTTTATTGCCGGAATGTAGATAATACTTAATTTAGAATTTTTAAACAGTTTTTGATACTTTTTTTAGTTTATCCAATATTTGACTTAATGTGTAAAATAGGAAAAATAATAAAATCAGTTTTTAGCCACAGAATGAATTAGTCATTACGATGTTAATATTGTTATAAATTTTCATAGCAAAGGTAAAATTCACGCAAGATGTAAAATTTTGTCGTCTCATTAGAAAAACTAAGTATTATTAGGAATATTCAACTTCTTTAAATACTCAACAGGAAGTAAAAGATTTTAAGTTTTTTATATACTTCTTGAATTCCATTGAAAACAGATTAATAACCTTTTAAAATTCATAAAATCCATAACATGCATAACATTCTAAACATTAATAGTATTTTAAACATTCATAACATTTAAAACATTTATAACTTTTTCTTCTATTTTATGATGTTTTGTTAAAATTAAAAATTAATAAATTTCATAATGTTTCGTCCAAATTTTATCCTTGAATTATTGTTTCTTTAATTTTCACTAATTTACTAGCTGTTATTTCTACTCATTTTTCTTTTCAAATAATAAAAAGGGTCGTCAAATGTTCTTCTTGAAACTTTCTAGTCGACGAAACTTTATTTCGCACCATTCTGTGTGGAAACTTTGTCCTTGAAATTGTTCTCGGACTTATAAGTCGTGAGAAAAAAGCGTAACTGAAATTGCGCGATTAAAGTTAATCACGAGTATTACATCCGAAGTGATTAATTAAAGGTGATATGTCACTTTTGCAATTATAAAGTATAAATATTTTTCTTAGTATAAAATAAGTATATAAAACCCCTTTTCCCATTAAAATTGTTTGTATAAGCCCAACATTTGTAGAGAGTCCCCCCCTTTCCCACTACAAAGTGTTTTATAATTTTAAAGTGTGTAGCGAGAACTTTTTTCCAACGTGTCCAAAGTATGAATGTAGAACACATTTTCTGGAAAAATGTTTTCAGTATCCAAAATTATGTATGTAGAAAACCTCTTTCAACTCTAAACTGTTTTATAAGTTTACATTGTATCAAAAAAAGCCCTCTGCAACTCCAAAGTATATTTATAAGTCCAAACTGTAAAAAGCGAACCCCGTTTCCAAATTCGTACTGTTTTATAAAACTAAATTGTGTGGAAAGAACCCCATTCACAAATTAAAAGTATTTTTATGAGTCAAAATTTTGTAGCAGGAACCCCTTTTCTATCTCTGAAGTGCTTCCATAAGTCCAAAGAGTGTAGAAAGCACCCCTCTTCCAAATGCAAAGTGATTTCTCAATTTTAAATGAATTATTTCTACATGCATCAGGAAAACACCCTGGTTTTCCCAATAGTTTCGACATATTCAAAAAATTAATTTTTATTACCTTAAAAAGTGCATTGAATGAAACTGATTCTTTCGTCGTTTTTTTTTTTGTAAATTTTTAGGGTTGTGATTAAAATAAATAGAATAAGAATAGACGCGAGAAAACTATCAAGGCGGGTATTTGTAGGTTGCCTTTCTCTTCTTTCCTCTTTTTTATGTTCTTTTTGTAAGATTTAAATTCAGACACATAAAATTATGTTGTCAATATTTGCTTGCTTTATTAATGTTTCCTTTAAAGTAAAGAGAAGCATAATAATTTTGTTCACTATTTCGTACGAATACGTTGTCCTTGAAATTGTTTTTGGACTTATAAGTCCAAGAGTTGTCTATAGAGCCCCTTTTCCAAGTTATAAGTTTTTATAAGTCTTATGTGTCCAGATAGAACCTTTTTTCTAAGTGCAAATTATTTGTATTAGTCCAAATTTTAAAAATGGAAACCTTAGTCCACCTCTGCAAGTTTTTTGGGATGCCCGAAGTGTGTAGATAAAACACTTTTCACTACTCAAATGTATTTCCATAAGTCCAAAGTGAGAAGAAAGGCCTTCTTTAACACAAAATATGTCAAACGTGTTAATTAAAAATCCCTTTTTCAACTTTAAAGTGTTTTTGGAAGTCTAAAGTGTGTAAAAAGAAAATTACTTTTTCAAATCTGAATCTTGTTATAAGTGTATTTTTTTAACTCTAAGGTGTTTTGGAAGTACGAAGTGTGTCGAAAAAAAATTCATTTTCCAGCTTTAAAGTGTTTTATAAGAATAAACTATGTAAATAGAACCCTTTTTCCTAATCAAAAATATTTTCATTAATCCAAAGTGTTTGACTGCCTTTTCCGAATTCAAAATATTTTTATAAGTCCAAAGTGTCTAGATAGAACCATATTTAAAACTCCAAAGTGTTTTTATAAGTCCATAATGTGGAAATCGAAACCTTTTCCTGACTCTAAAGTACTTTTATGAGTGCAAATTCTGCATAAATGATTGATTTTTCAACTCTAAAGCAGTTTAGATAGTACTACTTTTTTCACTTGAAAGTATTCTTATTTTTAAATATTTTAGAGAGAACCCCGTTTCCACCTCTAGAAGTATTTTTTTAAGTCAAAAGTATGTAAATAAAACACTTTTTTCTACTCAAAAGTTTTTGGACGTCCAAAGTTTCTAAATAGAACCCTTTTTCCAACTCAAAAATATTTAAATAAGTCCAAAGTGTGTAAAAAAATGCCTTTTACAAATCAAAAGTTTTTATATGTGTGTAAAATGTGTAGATTGAACACTTTTAAAATTCAAAAGTGTTTTATGGATCAGAAGTGTGCATAAAGAATCTTCCTTCCAGCTCCAAATTTTTTTTAAAAGTCTATAGTAGGTGAAAAAACATTTTGTCGAATTCTAAGTGTTTTTATTAGTCCAAAATTTGTAGAAATAACCTGTATACAGTGTGTAGAAGGAATCCCCTTTTCACTACAATGTGTTCTTCGTAGTCCAAGGTGTGCAGATAGAAACTTTTTTCCTCTTTAAGGTATTTTTATAAGTCCAAAGTATTTAGAGAAGTATTTTCTGATATCCAACGTGTGTAGATAAAACACTAGTTTCAAATGAAATGTTTTTGGATGTTCAAAGTTTGTAAATAGACCTCTTTTTCAACTCAAAAATATTTGTATAAGTCGAAAGTGTGTGGAAATTAAAGTCATTTTTTAAATCAAAGGTCTTATATATGTGAAAAATGTGTACAATAAACATGTTTGAAACTCAAAAGTATTTTATAGGTTAGAAGTGTGTATAAAGAATTCTAAAGTGTGTAATGTAACAAGGACCTTGTTTCCCAACTCAAAGTATTTTTATAAGTCCCAATATTTGAGAAAGAACCCCGTTTTCACCTTCAGAAGTATTTTTTGAAGTCCAAAGTTTGTAGATAAACCATTTTTGCCAACTCAAAAGTTTTTGGACGTACAAAGTTTGTAAATAGAACCCCTTTTTCAACTCAAAAATGTTTTTATAAGTCCAAATTATGTGAAAATAAAATTTATTTTTAAAATCAAAGGTTTTTATATGTGTGCAAAATGTGTAAATTGAATACTTTTAAAATTCAAAAGAGTTTTATGGGTCAGATGTGTGTATAAAGAATCCTAATTCCAGCTGGAAAGTTTATTTTTAGGGTCTATAGTTGGTAAAAAAACATCTTTCCCAATTCGAAGTATTTTGGTTAGCCCAAAATTCGTAATAATAACCATTTTTTTTACTCATTAGTGTTTTAATAAGTACAAAGTGTGTAGAAGAAATCCCTTTTCCAACTCAATGTGTTCTTCGTAATCCGACGTGTGCGGATTTAACCTTATTTCCTGCTTACAAGTATTTTTATAAGTCCAAAGTATTTAAATAGTACTATTTTTTCCACATCAAAGTATTTTTGTTAGTCTACATAGTTTATTAACAACCCCGTTTTCACCTCTAGAAGTATTTTATGATGTCCAAAGTGTGTAGATGAAAAGCTAGTTTTAAATGAAATGTTTTTGGACGTCAAAATATTCAGAAATATTTTTATAAGTCCAACGTGCCTGAAAATAAAATGCCTTTTACAAATTAAAGGTTTTCATATGTGCGCAAAATGTGTAGATTAAACACTTTTAATATTCAAAAGTGTTTTACGGGTCAGAAGTGTGTATAGAGAATCCTTCTTCCGACCTTAAAGTTTTTTTGAAAGTCTATAGTAGGTCAAAAAAACATTTTTTCTAATTTGCAGTGTTTTTACTAGTTTAAAATTTGTAGAAATAACAATTTTTTTTTAACTTAAAAGTGTTTTTATAAGTACAAAGTGTGTAGAAGGAATCCCGTTTCCAACTCAATGTGTTCTTCGTAGTCCGAGGTGTGCAGATAGAACCTTTTTTCCTCCTGAAAAGTATTTTTATAAGTCCAAAGTGTTTAGATAGAACTAATTTTTCACATAAATGTATTTTTATTTGTCCTAATATTTTACATAGAACTCCGTTTCCAAATCTAGAAGTATTTTTTGAAGTCCAAAGTGTGTAGATAAAACATTTTCTCCAACTCAAAAGTTTTTTGACGTCCAAAGTTTGTAAATAGAAACCTTTTTCCAACACAAAAATATTTTTATTGGTCCAAAGTGTGTAAAAATAAAATGCCTTTTTCTAATGAAAGATTTTTATATGTCTGCAAAATGTGTAGAATGAACACTTTTGAAATTCAAAAGTATTTTATGGGTCAGAAGTGTGTATAAGGAATCATTTTTCTACCTTCAAAGTGTCATTATTAGTCCAAGATGTGTAGAAATAACCCTTTTTCTGACTAACCCAGAATAACCCTATTCTAAAAACCCTTTTCCTTTTTCTATTGTATTTTTATAAGTCCAAAGTGTAGGAAAATAGACTTCCTTTTAACTGTAGAGTTTTTTTTCAAGACAAAGTGTGTAGATAGAACCCTTTTCCCAAATATAAAGTATTCTTATAAGTCCAAAAGAATTCTTTGAACACAGTTTGGCAAATACATCCTGATTGCATTGTTTCTTTCAACTTGTTAAAAGCATTGTCCAAAGTTTGTAAATAGAAACCTTTTTCTAACTCAACAATATTTCTATAAGTCCAAATATTGTCAAAACAAAATGCCTTTTTTAAATCAAAGGTTTATATGTGTGCAAAATGTGTAGGTTGAACTTTCTTAAAATTAAAAAGTGTTTTAGTAGTCAGAATTTACCTAGAAAATAGTTTAAAATGAAAACCGATACATTAGGAGATTTTTTGCAAATACTTTTCTATAGTGATTTAAAAAATTAAAAATATAAAAAGACCAAGTGATAAAAAGGAAGGGGATTTTCGGGCTGCTTTTTTTCGATTTTTAAGGTTTCTTCGCCTTAAGTAGAAATCATTATTGTTTCGGTCGGGGGTTCGTCGTACTCTCTTCTCGGGTTATTAGGTAACGGTGTAGTCAGACTGGTCAATAAGGAGAGTGAGAAAAGGGACGGATATGGAAGACGAAGGTGGTAGGGTATGAGAAGTAAGTATTAAGAAGGGGAAGGGTGTTTGATAAAAGGCAGTTAGGCGTGAAGATGAGTAAATAAGGTGAATTAGAGAAGAAGAATTAGGAGATGGGTTGTGACAGTTCTGGATCAAAAAAAGGGGAAGTGATAGAAAGGTTATCAGGGATAGTGAGAAAAGTAAAAGTAGAGGGAGATAATAGTATGTTATATTCCTCTTCACCCTAGAGCTGCAGGAAAGGGTGGGATAGTAGGAGAATCGAGGAAAAGTAAGAAGTGGGTGTTATCAGAGCGGAGAAGGAAGTATCCAAAAGGCGTGGGTTTACGGGAATGAAAGTATAAAAGGGGACATTCGAAAGACTTAATAATTGTTTTAATGAGCTACAAAATCCTTTTCTGAAGCAAAAATTGTCTTCACAACATAACTTTATTTCGCAACCATTCCAGGCGCAAACTTTGTAACTGAAGCTGTTCTTGAATTTATAAGTGGAGAAGAAGAAGCATAACTGGAATTGAACGATTAAAGTAAATCGCCAGAACTACATCAGAAGTGACTAATAAAAGAGGATTCGCAAGGAGGTGCAACGTGAGAAGGCGGATGACGTTTTTAGGAAGAGATCGAGCGTAAAGGAGCGAATCGAACTTCTTTAGCCTGTGCTTTGATCTGTCAACTTTTCCGGGGCTTGAAACTCGCCACGTCAACATCACGGGCCAACGTCGGCCGTCGAGCCAATTTATGATAATGAAACCAGAGATTTATTGCCAGCTTCTCGAAACGACGAGATATTAAGTGAGCGAGAGTGCAAAATTAGAATTGGCGCAGCTCAGAGCCCTACTAGCGAAACCCGCCGAAAGACCGAGCTGGATTGCTTGGCATTGCTAGTTCGTCTTTAATGTCTTCTTCACCAAACTTCATCAGGATTGAAGCGCACTAGATAAAGTGTGAACTCGATGGATCGCCTTTCCCTTTCAATGTTTGGAATATTTACCCCAAAGAGGATCCAGATGGCTCTGAATTTGAGCCAGTGTAAACATCAAACTAGGAAACTAAAAGTAGATTTTTGTAGCAAATTCCAAAGCGTCACATCAATCCCGAGATATCAAACACTTGCAAATCATTTTGATCCATTATTTTTTCTGATTATTATGCTAAATGAAATTTTTTGTAGAAAATAGGTGAATTTCTAACCGAATAGTAAAATTTTCTTTTAAATAGACGGATTTTTTACTAAAATAATGTACAACGAAAGAAAAGAATAAATTGTTAATGAAAGCAGTTGAAATTTGAGGATGAATACTACGTACAATCAATCTCAAAAGTTGCTTATCTTTAAAATGATTTATAAAATCAATAAAAAAAAAATCATTAATTTCTATAATTACTGATAGATGCTTCTAATCACACTTTATAAAAAAATAATTTAGGTTAAAATTTTTTATTCAGCAGTAGTTATTTAAAGGTTTAGTCTTAGGGAAAAGTTCCAATTTTTATTTAATCCTAATGATCAAGTCCTCATTCTTATTCTTCATCTTATTCTAAATTCCCATTTTGGTTGATTTTATTTTAAAAAGTTAATTGAGAAATCGTACAGTTATTATTGTTATAAACAATAATAGTTTATATTTTAATTAACGCTGCCCAAATATAATTGTAGAGAATCCTTCAATGAATAAAATGAGGCCTTGATATTTAGGAAATCAGTAATAGATCTTTTTTTCTAATTTTATAAATCATTGTAAAGATTGGCGACTTTTGAGATTGATTGTCTCTAGTGTATATCCTTAAGCCAAGTAGTTGATGTCAAGAAAAAAAACTATCAAGCAAATTTTCTTAGGCTCCAAATAAAGAATAGAATTTTCTGCAAAACCGTTGCATTTTCAACCCACATTTGTTAATTTTTAGCAACAAAGTTTATTTTTAACCAAATATTTGAATTTTCGAAACAAGGAGACGATTTTTTTACAAAAATAATGTGTGATGAACAAAAGAAATTTAGTTTTTAAAAAGGAGTTCAAATTTAAGTCTTGTATTTAAAATCAAGAAAAAAAATATGTTGAACAAATTTCATAATACTCAACTGAAATAAAGGAATTTGTTGCAAAACAGTTGAATTTTTAACCTGCAAGTACAAATTTTAAAAGCAGGGAATTTTTAATCAGTTGAAATTTCTACAAAAAAATACAAGTTTTTTACAAAAATAATATATTATAAACCAAAAAAATGAGTTGCTTAAGAAGGGGGTTTCAATCCAAATAGTTGAAGTCCACAAACAAAAAAAAATATTAAACAAATTTCCTAATTTTCCATCCCAAAATGGAAATTTTAACATAATAGTTGAATTTTAAAAAAGCAATACAATTTTTTTTAACTAAAATAAGTTTTGAACCGAATAAATAACTTTTATAAAACATAAAACGAATATTAAATTGTACAGTTAATTAAATTTTATTGCAAAAAAAATTACTATTCACTACAAGCAATTTTTTAATCAGAAATATAATAGTTGGCTTTTCAAACAAAAATCGTTATCTTTAAACAACAACAAAAACTTAATGTTCAACCAGAAAGATAAGGTTTCTAAAAAGACATAAATTTTTTATTACATTATAATCATTTAACTCAAATAGTAAATTTACAGTTACAAACATTAATTTTTTACGAAAAAACTAAATTTTAAATTAAAATGATAAATCTTTGACTCAAAAGAAAAATTTTCAACAAAGAAGTTTAACTTTCAATTAAGAAATTTAATTTTAAACAAAAAAAATGAATTTTCAAAAAAACAATGTAATTTTTGATATTTTAATGAAAGAATATTTTAACTTAAAATCAAAAATAAAAAAAAATAATAACAAGATGAATATTTACACCATATAAAGGGAATTTGTATCAAATGACATTCAAAAGGTATTCTGCACATTAGTTTCACTTTAAACCCAATGCAAAATTTTTAACAAAAAAATAATTTTTTCACCGAATACTTAACTGTTATGCATAAAAAGACGAATTTTAAATTAAACTTTTGCATTTTTATGCAAAATTAATGCCTTTAAAATACAACAAATTTTTTAATCTAAAATATTAAAGTAGGCTTTTTAATAAAAAATAGTTAACTTTCAGAAAAAACTTGTATCTTCAACCAGACAGATAAAATTTCTAAAATAGATATGTTTTTGATTAAATTATAAACATCTAACTGAAAAAGTTAAATATTTAGTTAAAAACACTAATTTTCAACAAAAAAGGGATTTTTCAATTAAAATGATAAATTTATAACTAAAACGAAAAACTTTCAAAAAAGTTCAACTTTCAAACAACAATTTTAATTCTAAACGAAAAAAATGAATTCCTATCGAAAAATGTAATACTTTATATTAAAAAAATAAAATATTTTGACTTAAAATCAAAGACAGTTGAGTTCAAACAAAATAGTTAGATTTTTAACAAGAATTGACATTTTCACACCAAAAAAATGAAAAATCTAACCAGAAAAGGGAACTTTTTCATAAAAGCTGAATTCTCAACCAAAAAAATTTTTGTTGTCGCAAAAAGAAAAAGAAAAATTATACAAAAAAGTGAAATTTTCCGAATAAAGAGGCTAATGCTTTACGAAATAGGTGAACTTTAACACGTAAATGTGTTGTTTTTTTTTAACAAGAAAGTTTATTTTTACCCAAATAGTATAAATTTCAAGCCAGGAAGAGGAATTTTGAATGAAACAAATTAAATTTTTAATAAAAAAGAATAGCTTTTCTGACATAATTATTATATTTTTAACAAAAGAATAAATTTTTATGTAAATAAGAAGTTTTTATGTAAAAGAAGACGAATGTCCAACCAAAAATATAATAGCAGACTTTTCAGCTAAGAAGAATTATTTGTCAACTAAACATAGTTTATTTTTTAACCTAAGAAATGAATTTTCTAACACAATGATAAATCATCAACTGGAATAGCTAAAATTATAGTAAAAACATAATAAATTTAAAAAAAGCAAATTTTTAACTTTGGAAATTAATTTTGTTTTTTCTGATTGTGTTTTTGTGTGATTGCCAAAAAGTTGAACGCTTTAAATCCCAATAATTTTTTGCATTTTTGCTATCTACTTTAGGGGTTTTTTCCCTAGATCTAAAGATTAAAAATCCAAAATCATGAGTCGTATAATACAATTTTATAAATCTATTTTCATCATTAATAATAATAATAATAATAATAAATTATTTCATTTATTTAAAATTATACATATTCGTTCTTCAATTGATAAGTGAGTTAGCAGCAAAATTAATATTCTTCTTCTTTCGAATTTGATTGATAAATTTCTGGAAAATCAATAATGTAATAATGTTAGCAAGTAAATCGATAATAATATGTTTCAAACTTCATTAGTTGCTTTATAGTCGTTGAAAGTGAAAGTTAAAAAAAAATTTAGAATTTTGTAGCAAAAATAACAAACAGTGAAGTTGATTTAATACTTATTCAATATTTTTCTTGCAAATATTAAAATTAACAATAAATTTCGTGTAAAGGAAAATTTTAAAGCTGAGACAATTTATTCCTAACTGATCTTAAAACTATGTAAGGAATTATTTTTAAATATTTTCTGAAGATTTATCTGATTTTATCATTTTGTGACACAGTAGCTTATAGGAGAAATTCAGAATTGCTTTAAAATATGAAAGACTTAAAAAAACATTAAAATTTTTCAAAAATATTATAATTTCAGGATGAAAAAAATGGTTTAATAACATTAAGGATCAATGATGAATGTAATTTCAAGATCAGATTTCTGTAGCAATCTTGCCATTGATGTTAATGAATTAAAAAGTTAGATCTAAAAATGGAAGAAAATTCGAATTTTGAATTTAATTTCGTTATTCTCAGATACTACTACTACTCATATACAAAGATAACAAAACAAATAAAGACAAAATTTACCTATAAATCGGACGTGGAACTTGATATCATCTGCAACAAATAATCTACAAAATGCAGTAGAGTATCTTCTTTTTTCTATTGTTGGGGAAAACTATTTAAAACGATACAATTGTTTCCTAATGCAAAATTTTTACATATTAATAATACAAGAAACTATTATTCAACAGTGCCGGAAGTTTTTTCAAACTCATAATAGATTCAAAATGAAAAGAATGAAATTAAATAAATTATTTTTTGTGAGTTTGTTTATAATTCTTGCATTTAAAGATGCAGCGACTGCAGAAATGACTGAGTGGATAAACAGCTTTTTAAATTATTCGCAAAATTACAACAAACCCTATGAAATATTGATTTTCTTCGACAAGGAATATAAATCCCACTATTCTGAAGACATTGTTCAAACTATCTTAAAACACATTCCTTCACTGGAAATTACTTTCCAGAATATAAGAACGAGAAAAGAGGATCTGACTAAATTACTAAAAAATACTCGCATAACGATGGTTATCATTGTTCACCTATCAAAGATTTATAAAGACACAGCGGAATTAAATCAAATCATTGACTTTATTCTTCAGGTATCAGGGATAAGAACACGTCCAAGATGTTTAATAATTCTACCCCAGAAAGATGGTTCCTCTCATCAGAAATTGCTACAGAATTTGTGGTACAAACGGTTTTTAGATGTCACTATTCTCGAGCTTCTTGAAGCAAAAAGGAAGAAGGAAAGTAATTTTCTGAATATGTCACTGGATCCAAAGTCAGAGATTGTCTTGCATCAGTACAATCCATTCACAAACACCTACTACTCGCTCAATTACTCAAAATCAATATTATGGTTTCCGGATAAGCTCCTTAACTTGCAAGGTTTCGAAATGAAGGTAGGCCTGGTTCACATTCCTCGTTTGTGTATCTGGAACACAAAAGCAAAGGAGATCTGTTAAAAGCATCTGGGATGGATGTAGTGCTGACCAAAGAATTATCCAAAACCATGAATTTCAAGATAATTTGGGTTGCTCCAGTGGATGAAAGTGCTTGGGGAAGTAGTATAGCTTGCACGAAGGAAAATAGCACAGGTCTCCTCTCTCAACTAATGAGCAACGAACTTGATTTTCTAGGCTTTGAAAATGGGACATATGGTGCTTGTATTGAATCTTTGTATGAACACAGCAAAGGCACAAAATTGGCTAGAGTTTCTATATTAGTACCGATTCTTCGAAACAAATCTGATGTTGTGTTAACTCAGTGGAAAATTTTTAAATCTTTGGCTGTTGTCGGTATGTTTCTCCTTACGTGGATTATTTCCTATATGCTTCTTCGCAGACCAAGAAGCTTAAACCTCTTTCAAATAGAAAACATCGCACTCGGTACAACAGCACCACATGAACCTCAAGAACTTAAAGAAAGAATAGTTTTTGGCTCGATGCTTTTTTCCTGTTTATTGCATGGACCCTTCATCTACACCGCTCTCACAGAAGTCAGTTTGCAAACAAATACAATACATGAACTGGAGACCATCGAGGATGTCCTATCTTTTGATTTATTATCTATTATAAGCAAGAGTTATCATAGACATTTCTACGAATTTACGGAAGGTGCTACACGTCTTTTTTTGGAAAAGTCCAACATTAATTTAGGAACCACAAAGTGTTTGAAGATGTTACTTAATGGAAAAAATGTGGCTTGTGTAGTTCGATCAGAAGTTGCAATGTCTATGATTGATCATAACAAGGACAGCTGTGGCCAGCCTGTTATGAAGATTTTAAATGACGTGCTTAGATCTACTGTTTCTGGGATGAACATGGAAGCAGGATGCTTAAAGAGGATCAAATACAACACAATTGAGAAGACAAATTTTTTTTCTTTTTGTGTTTGGATATGCTTTTGCCACAGCTGCTTTTGTTGGTGAAATCATTTTTGCCAATTTTTTTTAAAGTGAGTTGACTTTTATAGTTTCCGAGAAAAATTAATTTAAATTGCAAGAAAAAAGTAGAGTCAATATTTTTTAAATTCTCATTTATTTAATTCGGTCTAGAAAAATAAAGGCCATATAATAAAAAAAAGAAATAAATAAGGTCATTAGCAATTATTATGAGATTTTCTATATTAATAAGAAATGTTATGCAAGATAAATATAGGCTTTTATTCATATTACAATTCCAGAAACTTAATCAATAAATATGAAACAGGAATGTCAGGACTTAATCGGTAATCATTGGAGCTTGACGCTCATTGTTAAAGGAAACCTGATTTTTTTTTGAACGACTTGATATTGTTTCATTTATTGCGTTAAACATTTTATTATTATTATTTAATGCATTTGGTGGACGATTTTGAACAATTACGGAAATATTAAATAATTGTTAATATATATTTTTTATCTTTGAACTTAGAGTTTACAGCAGATATCTAGATTTCGAAAATTTTTGCGGATTTCACAAAATTTAAATTTTTTTTAGAAAATACCTTTAGACTTTTGAAAACTTTAAGTTTTTACATATTTTAGACTATTCGAATGGACTTCTGATTCCCAGAGCTTTTAAAAATTTTCAAGAGTTCTTTGACCAGTTTCAGAAAATTTTAAGTATCTCAAAGGATTCACAAACATTTCAAGCAATGTTAAATAATTTAAATAGACTTTAAGTATTTTAAAAATGACTAAAAGGAACTCTAAGAATTAAAATGGATTTTAAAATGGTTTCTAATGATTTCAAGTAATTTAAAATTATTTTAAAGGATTTTCAAAAATCTTTTTAGGTTTCCTGGTTAATGAAAAGATTTTAAAGGATTGATATATAAATTAAATCTTTTTTTTAGAAGATTTCAAAGAATTTATTTAGAACGTAATATCAATTTTGTAAATCTTTTTAACTGGATTAAAAATATTTTGCGAAATATTTCAAAGATTTTAAAGTTTTTAAGACATTTCGAAATATTTCAAGGCTTTTATAGGCTTTTAATAATTTATTGTCGTGATTTAAAAAAAAAAGTTGAAATTTTTTTCAAAGTATTCGAAATTATTAAAAGGGATTTTATAAAATTTTAAATAAATTAATTGGATTTTATGTTCCAGGAGGTACTAAGGTAGTTTAAGAAATTTCAAAAGGATTAAAAGTTTTTAAAGTGTTTTAAAAATGATTTAACGTAAGTTAGTAGTGGTAAAAAAATAAGATTAAAATAATAAAAATTAAAAACAATCAATTTTTGCAATGTTTTTCAAAATTGAATTTTGGAATTTTCCTTAAAAAAAAAAAACAATTTTCAAATAAATAACTATATTTGTTTTAATTTGTTTTCATTTTTTTCTTAAAAATGTAGGCCACGATTGTTTAGAATTCAAGTTAAAAAAATGTAAGAAGCTACAATAAGGCAAAATTTAATTAACAAAATTATTAATATAATTATTTTTTGTGAGATTGAAGGTCAATATTTTGAAATTTCTTAAAATCCATTAAAAATTTTTCCATTATGCGAAAATTACTTGAAAGCCTTTAAAAGTTTAAACAATTAAATATATTTGATTAATAAAGTTTAAATGGTTGATTTTTTAACTAAATAATAAAAGTTGCAATCAAGAAAACATCGATATTTAATAAAAATTGATCAGTTAAGTTTTCAATTGAAAAGTAAATTTTAAAAAGAAAGAATGTTTAAAGAAAACATTCAAATTTTTAACTTTTCATAAGGTAGTTGAAATTTCAATAAAAAAATATAATTCTTAAGAAAAAATATTATTGCGCAAATTCCAACAAAACTTTTTTTTTATCTTTAATCAAAACAGGGAGATTTGGCCAAATAGAGGCCTTCTCAAAAAAATCTAGTAGATAATATTTCAACCCAAAAAAATTCTAATTGTTAGATAGAAACCAAAAAGTTTCAGTTTAAATCAAAAAATCTTAAATTTCTACAAAAAGAGATGATTTTCATTCCAAAAAGTAAAAATTAAAAAAAAGTTTAATTTGCAACAAATAAATTAATAATTAAATAATTAAATTAACAATTTTTTACAAACAGTAAAATTTTTAAACTCGCAAATAAACATTTTTGACAGTAATATTTAATCAGTAACATGAATTTTCAACAAAGTTTCCCCCTTTCAACCGAGTTTTTTAATTTGTTACCAAAAAAGCTCAATTCTGAATAAAAAATTGAATAGAATAATTTAAAACTTATAACAATTAATTTTCATCAAAAACTAAATCGTATTATGTTTATTTAAAATAATTAATTTTCATACAAAAATAGTAATTTCTAATGAAAAATGTACCAAAAGCATAATGACTTTTCCAATAAAAAAAATTATTTTTGTTGTATAATTAAATTTAAATGAAAAGTAGTTTGTTTTTCACTTTCAGATCAGCGTCTATTACCTTAGTTTGTTTTTAAGTTGAACATCGAGAAAAGGCGGAAGTTTTTTGAAAATTGTACTTATTTTTTTTATTAGTAATATCAAATTTTCTTCTAATAATTATAAATTTTGTTTAAACAGTTTATAAATTTTTTCATTAATTTTATCTTAGAATTAATTTATAAAGTAGCAGGATTGTCAACTTTTTTCAACTTATTTTCAAATTTACGGTTAGTTCGAAGCAATAATCAATCATGCCTAACGGCAATAATGTTTTAACAATTTATTATTGTTTATAATCACATTCTCTTATAAAAATACTAGAAAGTTGCAGTTTCTTTAAAAAAAATTTACTTTTGGTCAACTTTTAATTTGCAATAAGGTGAAAATTAATTGAAGCTTACAGAAGTAATTGTTTAAATAATGTTTTATTACTTTAAATATTATTACATTTAAATAGTACTATCTTTGAATAATACTGATAAGTGACTTTTTATTCTCAAATATTAATCTCTTCATACACCTTTCACTTAGTGACGTAATATTAATTGTACATTAAAAACAATAACTGCTTAAACAAAACTGCTAAAAATTTCAGAAAAACACTTCAAAATAATAATTGCCTCACTCGTCTGTTTGATCTTCCGTTCGATTTTTGTACATTCTCTAAATTTGTGCACAATCCTTTTAAAATTAAACGTCAAAGCTGCGACAAGTGGTATTTGATGATTGTGAATTCTCTTCTGTTAAATCTCCTTCGGCTTTAACGAAGATATTTTCATTACGCATTTAGTTTTTCGTACTTGACTTTCTGCAAAGTGCGAAATAATGCACAAATTTTATTGTTTATGATTACTTTTTAATTTTTTTATTTATTTTGTACTAGTTTCACTTCTCAGCTACTGTAAATAATGTATCATTTCAATAAATGTATATTATTGGAATTCTTAATCTGCATTGATATTAATTAGGAGTTTTTTTATTTTCTTGTTCATATCGTTAAGAAAAGCACATTCTATATAAATAATTACAATAATTGCAAGTTTATTGCTCATTGTGTCGAAATTTCAAAAACCTAATTTGTTTATTTTCAAGGTTATTTTTACGTTTAAAAGAACAATATGGATCCTAACATAAATAATTGATTAGAAATTTGCAGCTCTTTTATATTTTGATTTTTTTGATTCTTTTGTTTTTGAGCAATTTTCGTCTATCAATTTTTTCTTATCTTGTGTCGTTTTTTGAAAAACTAAATTTTTTATTTCAATTTTAATATTTTACGATTAACACAAAAACCAGGCGTTCCATTAAAAAATAAATATAAAGAAATTTAAATATCTTTTTGCGAGTACAACTTTGATTACTTCATTTCTTTCCTTATCTTGCGTCATTTTTCACCATTGTAATTACTGGAATTTGATAAAGAAAAATAAAGAACCTCGGTGGCTCAGTGGTTAGACGCTCGGACTTCACCTCAGAGGTCCGGGGTTCGATCCCTGAGCCGGTACCTCT
>JAAAKG020052899.1:0-18268 GCA_010014905.2 Druon quercuslanigerum
AGTCATCGATTAGTATATATTTTTTATTATTAAGATAATTTATAATTCATTTTTGTAATAATTACTCAAGCTGTAATCTAATGTAATCCTGTAATTGGTCTACGGACTGTTGGATTGAAATAAACAAAATCAAATCAAATCAAACCTTCTGTGCTCTAGCCGCAAGTTTGCTAATCGTACGGAAAATCTGTATATAGAACTCTCCGTACCTATTTACTCAATCTAATAGAATAATTTTTCAAACGTTATCGGGCTGACAGACAGACATACAGACATACATAAATACATAAAATCAGGATTATAGCAAGTAAATCGATGTGTAAATGGTTAATTTGATCAAAAGTAGTTTTTTTATCATTCTATACATTTATGTATGTACGAGCAAAATAAAGATTTCACTAAAATTATTTCCATGAAATATTTTTGTATACTTAACCTTATAAAATTATCATACTTTCTGGATAAATCGCTGAACTTGAGGATTAGAAATTGGGAGTTCTTTTAAATTTGAAGAAATTTAGTGAATTAATAGACAACATTGAAGACTGCCTTATTTTTTTAGTGTTTTCTCTGAAGAGAATAAATTCAGCTAGTAAACTTTAAGATCGGTTGTAAATTGCCTTTTTATGCAGATTTTATGCTCGTAAAGTTCTAGTTCAAAAAGCCTTATACGTTTTTTTTCAATCATTGAGGCAGATCTCTCTACAGGGTGTTCCAGACTCAAGTCTCGCACTTATATAGCTGTCGAAAAATAAGTAAAATAAATCGAAAATTCCTTTTCCAAAAATCAGTAGAAGTTTTAGTTTTTGAGTTCTAAAATATTTAGGCTAGACCAATCAGGAGCGCGGTTTAAGCAGACATGCGTATGTGAGCGGGAGTCCAATGCATCTCATCAGAGCATATATTCAAATTGAGGCTCTATTTTTTTATTTATTAATAAAAATAAATTTTTTTTTTAATTTGGAGAGTACCATTTTCTAGAGAATACTCAGATACGTTCCCAAATATCCAGAATGAGTAAAAGAACTATCCAGTACAATTTTCCAGTACCGTAGGATGAATTCAAAAATGTATTAAATTTGTTATAAACAAATAAGTGGATGAAAATGGTTTCATATGGTTTGACGGTGTATGGACAGTTGATTCTCAGTGAGTTTTCTTAATTGATAAAAAAAAATAATTTTTGTGATATACCCGTGAGAATTCATGAATAAGCAATCATTATTATAAACAAATAAAGAAAACAATTTTTGACTTCAGCTATTGGTGACGAAAAGAATAGTTATTTTCCATATAATTAGCTCCATAGAGCTCGTGAATGATACTCAGCTATCATATCTGCTCATATAATAACAATTCCCAATTGTTCAAACGATTTCAGTTAACAATTGCATTATTCGGCTATTTTTCGTCACACAAACTTCGTTCTTTGGATGTATCTAATTTTTAATGAATGATCTTCGAATAACGTTAGGGCATTTGCATGAATAATAATAACGTTCATTGCTGTACACAATTTCATGAACAGTTACTCATCTTTTCTGTTCGTCATGGAATGAATAGCGTTTTCCACCCAGAATCAACAGCAGGTCACTAATTGATGATACCCATTCATTATTTTCGATCATCCGATAAAAATTATTGATTATTTAAACAAATGTAATAAACAAATACACAGTTCTGCTATTTTTCGATATTCTTACTTCGTTTGCAGAACTGGATTAACTGTGAATGACCAATTTTTTAAACCTAATTGCTATAGGCATGAACGATTTCATGAGAATAATATTAATATGAATTCGATACGCGCATCAGACTTTACGTCTGTTTTAAAAGTAAAACTTCTGCTTCTGGATTCAGTGGTCTTTCTGGCTTGACCTACTCACTTCTCAGACTTGATAAATAAAGATCAGAAGAGAGTAGGAGTTAATGGAATAGAACTGTATTAATATCGATGCGACTTGTCTTCCTTGTATTATTCTCTCTGCATCTCTTGAAATCTTTATTTTCGGCTGACTGAGCCTCTTTCGATAATTATACGATTGAAATGAAAATGGAGTCTATTATTTTGGTTCCATGGATGAACAATTTGTGTACTGATGCAGGCATGAAATACCTATTGTATTTCTGAACGAGCAGCTTTGCCGTTTTAAGGGCATGTTTGTGAAATTTTGTGGTGGCAATGGCTCTACCATATGCTAGGACTTTTAAGACTATGTACATATTCTTCAGGATTTCTTCGTCAAAACCGGTGATTTTGGAACCAATGTTATAATTTTCGAAAATTTTTTTTGGCTGTATTCCCATTGTTGGAAGAACCAACACCCTATTTCGGAGTATCCACTATCAAGCCAAGTCGGTCACGAATTTCTTTCTTGATATATTCCTTCTTTGAACAACGAACCCCCTTTTGATCCTTGGTTTTGCATGCCCACACAGATGCTCGAAAATAATGAATTGGTATCATCAATTAGTGATCTGCAGTTGATTCTGGGTGTAAAACTCTATCCACTCCATGAAGGAAATTGTTTATAACAATGGCAGTTATTATTATTCATGCAAATGCCCTAACGTTATTCGAAGATCATTCATTAACAATTAGATATATCCAAAGAACGAAGTTTGTGTGACGAAAAATAGCCGAATAATGCAATTGTTAACTAAAATCGTTTGAACAATTGGGAATTGTTATTATATGAGCAGATATGATAGCTGAGTGTCATTCACGAGCTCTATGGAGCTAATTCTATGGAAAATGACTATTGTTTTCGCCACCAACAGCTGAAGCCAAAAATTGTTTCCTTAATTTGTTTATAATAATGATTGTTTAATAATGAATCCCCACGGGTATGACACAAAAATTATTTTTATTGATTAATTGAGGAAATTTAGTGAGAATTAAGTGACCATACACCGTCAAACCATATGAAACCATTTTAATCCACTTATTTGTTTATAACAAATTAAATACATTTTTTAATTCATCCTACGGTACTGGAAAATTGTACTGGATCCTTTACTCATTCTGGGTAATTGGGGACGTATCTGAGTATTCTCTAGAAAATGGTACTCTCCAAATTAAAAAAAAATTTATTTTTATTAATAAATAAAAAAATAGAGCCTCAATTTGAATATATGCTCTGATGAGATCATGCGAATTTTTATCAGCTTTAATTAAAAAAAAAACGTTAATATCACGATTTTAATTGGGCCAGCGTAAATATTTTATGAGTTAAAAACTAAAACATCAACATGTTTTTGGAAAAGGAATTTTTGATTTATTTTTTTATGTTTATATAGCCATAGAAGTCCGGAGACTTCACTCGGAAAAAACCAAGTATAGTAAAAAAGGTTTGCTAAATACAATATTTTTCTTGAGTTCCTGAAGAAATAGATATTACTACCGAAAACTACTGTTTAAGAGGACGTTCTTTTCCCTTAAAAACTAAATTATTTTTAATTTTAAAACATAATTGGAAATCGGATGAAAAGTAACGTCTACAGACTTTTTGTAACAGTAAATTATTGATATCAAATAATATGCAGCTTTGTGATAAATAATATGAAATCTATTTTGATTTTACTCGCTAGACGAATTGCAAAACAAACAAAAGTTTCCTATTGTTTTTTTATTGATTATCTTAGGTTTCTTGACCAGGCAATATGTATTAATTAATTTTAGATGTTAATTTTTGTTTTTGTTTACTGGTCTAAATCAATCTTAAAGATTTCTCAATATTTTAATAATACTGATTTAGACCAGTAAACAAAAACAAAAATTAACATCTAAAATTATTTAATACATATTGCCTGTTCAAGAAACATAAGATCAACACTACAAATTTAAATTTCATGTTTGGAAAAAGAAAAATATTACAAGGAGAAAGAATGACGTCGTCATCTAGCTTGTAACGGGATTGTGAAGAAAGTTTTCTCGTCTCTCCGTAGCTCAGTTGGTAACAGCATCAGACCGGAAATCTGAAGGTCCTGGGTTCAGAATCCAGTGGAGATAGAGACATTTTTTTAACAATCTTAAAGATTTATCTGGCATTGATTGCCACCACTGATTAAAAGTTGCGATATTGGCCTGATTCAACTTCAACGCTAGAGTAATATAAGCTTAAGTTTTAGATTTTTCTAACTGCTTCAATGACATAGGCTTTAGAAATATTACCAGAATATGTTCTATCGACCTGAAAGGACCAGACTGCTAGAGAGATAGTCCAGTCAATATGTAGTTTGAGATTGCATAAGGTCGGGATAAGACCAAACTTGGCAATTATCTTCATTTTGGGGCTCTAATGAAAACTTAAGCAACATCCCACAAATCAGGATCCTGGAAACAAAATAGCGGCAAAAATCGCGTTCTTTGGAAATATCTCGTTCCCAATGAACTTTAGGGCAAAAGTAGTCCTAAAAAAGTTGTAGATAATACAATCTTCTATCACATTTGTTATAAACAAATCTTTCTCATATCAATAGTTTACGAGTTATAGTAGAGAAAAGCGGCGCACTTTTTTGCAATTTGCAAAAAAGGTCAAATTTTACCTCGAAATTTGAAAGATTATTTAATGTTATCGTTATTATATTACTATTATATCATTATATATATAATATAATATATCATTAATTTATCATATTATATATACTTACATACACTCACACACGTAGATATGTAAGTATGAATGAACATGCCGATATGTATGGAATATCTACATTTACTCGTTTCCAAATAACCTTTGAGGTAGAGTAAGTGAAGCGTTTTTTAAACGTGGTATCCCCAGCAGGCCTAATCCACAAGTTTTTTATTTTCAGAAAAGCAGAAAAAGATTTTCAGTTCTATCCAATGTTACATAATTAAATTTTTGCTTTTAGTCTTTTAGATCGCCTGGATGGACCTGGTAAACTTCTTTTTGAAGACCTGGGTATGACAGGTTGATTAATGTTTTCTTGAAGTCAAGCAGCATTTTCTTTGGGATCACCCTCTTCCTCCTCAGCTTCTTCTTTCTCTTCCTCTTCCTCCTCTTCTTCTTCTTCCATTAATGCAAATCTTTTTTTTCTTGATGTCGACTGCTCCAAGCTCCTCTTCCGTTTCCTCCTCCTCGACAGAGTATGCTAGGATTTCTGGAACGTTTTTGCAAGAGTTTCCATTGCAGATCGAGCAGATGATGGAGCATTTTAAACCTGCTTTCCTACAGCCACGTTTCAAACCACATCCTGTTTTCCACTTACAGAAAACAAATTGCAATAATTCCTCTGGAGCAGGATCTTTTTTAGTTGTGACTGGCGTAAGTCCGTGCTTACTTCGCTGCCATCCCCATTCCTCTGCATTTTTTTTTATTGTCCATCCATGATTGGACTTGATGGTAGGTTTGTAACAAATGTTCTCGTGCCGCTTCACTTATTGGTGGTAATGTCTGTAAATTAAATTTACTTTTTGTTATTGATCGTCGAAAATGAAGATAACGAAGAGAGCCTAGAGTGGTATTTTCTAGGGAAGATCCGTAGAGTGCAAGGATCAACTTTTCTCCTGAGATGGTAACGAGTTCAGGATCTGCATTTGGGTCTTTAAAGATTACTAGATCCTTCTTCAACTGTTCGTTCTTTTGAAGTGTATTTTTGAACTTTGCTTTTCCTTTACCGTACATTGCAGAGGTTGTGTTAGTTCCACTGAATGCGTGTGAGAAGAATATGTTTTGTGTTATATCTTCGTCAAACTGGAAACTTTCGGAAGAGTATACTTTTTCATGACCTTTACATTTGCTCGTTTTTTTAAAGAAATTTTTTTTAATGATCTTTTGCTAACGCATTCATAAGAACTAGAAGATCTACGGCCTCACCTACGATGAATACCAAGTCAAATGATGGAGACATACTGATAGCTGTGTTGACGATCAATGTGTCTGCATCTTCTTTAGCTTGCTTCACTGTAAAGTCAGACTCCTCAAACTTCTTTTTCAGTATTGAGATCAAACGGATTTTATTTGCTTCGTTGGACAGAAATTTTTCTTGTGTGACAGTTGCCACCATCGACTCTTCAAAATGAATGTCTGCTTAAGTATGTTTTTTTCAGCGACGTAATCTTTCAGCACTCGTCTTGCTCTTACTGGCTGCATCATGTGGATATCCATCAAAAACCGCAATTGCATTTACACCATAATGTGTCCGTACGTACTGCACGTAGTTCGCACAGATTGATGCAAAATATTTGCTGCGATGGCATGCGATTCTATGTATTAGATATCCACCGTCTATGACATGGATGCTGCTTCCAAAATCCATATCATCTGTGAAAGGTGAGAAAGCTTTGTCGAGAGAAGATTTGACGCACTTAAGCATTCCATCATCAGAAAATAATGATAAAGGAAATGGGGCAAGTTCAAATTTCAGATATTCTTGCAACTATTCCTCTGATTGCTTGGCTATACACATTCTTTGAAAGAATAAGAGAAGATCGATGGGAATCGCAACGTCATTTATTCTTATGCTACAGTTAGCAGCTGAAAGAGGAATTACTTTATTCTTCCGATTGAACTTTACAGATTCAAAATCTTGACCGATTATTTCAGAAATTCCAAGCGTACCAATCTCTTGAGCCTTATGGCAATTCATTCTTTCATCTCTAAGAACGCCAGTACTGAAAGGCATCAATTAATTAACCATAGGAAAAGGAAGGTGTTGAGACAACCAAGGAAGCAGTTTCCTCAGATCTGCAGTATTGCGAAGAATGCGCGCATTTTGTATATCGACATGCTGCTCTAACGTTTCCATATGAATGCCACAAAATTTTTCAATTTCGTCGCAAACATTATGCATGCATGCCATCCTTACGTCCACATTTTAAGCACGCTATCGGACACTCCACGCCCATGAGTAAGATCGCCAATGCATTTCATGGTCCTCATCAGAGTTTGCTCTATGGTCATATCAGACCAGATCCCTGCCCAAAACTTGTCGGAACGTCTAATGGTGAAATATTCTTCTTTGTAAAAATTTCAAATTCCAAAGGGTCCATTGTTTCTTCCAAACTTAACATATCCTGCAGGTATAGATGGCAACACTTGGCATAGAAAAAATGACCACTAGCGTGGAAGTAGCGTGACATTTTTTGTATAGTATCCAAGTGAAGTTTCCAGTTGCCCGATCGTTCTGCTTCAATAAATTGTTTTTCTAAAGAAATCATGCGAAAATATTGCAACCAGAGTTTCGCAGTAGAATCGTTCCCTTCAAGCTTTAGAAGGTCTTCCCTAAACTTTTGGGCGATCATTTTACAGTCATCCTTCTCATCTGCCATGAGAATCACTGATCTATCGCCGGTGTTCATAAGTATATGGAACATAGTATCGCGATCTGCGTCTGTGAAATCAACTACTTCTAGAACAACATGTGCGAAAGCGGGATGAGCTAAAATATTAGCTCTGACTGCACGAGAATACGCATGTCCGGTCAATATTTTATCAACTGATTTGTGCGCATAAATAATATTAAAGAGGGCTTGCAGTCCGCTTCCAGACATTATGAAACCTATAGCCCCTAAAAAGGACAACAACAAGTGAAATCCTCCATGTCTCGCGATGACATTACTTAATCCTGCCTCTGGATCACAAGTAGAAAGAATCTCTCGAGATTTCAGGTATAGGTGTTGATCAAAAGTCACGAAAGAAGTCCGTTGACTTAAAGATTTAGATATCTCCGCAGCAGATCGAAGGGTGGTCAAGATAGTATCATAGTAACTTGGTGGAGCATTTATGAATGGTAGACAGAGTACTTGCGACCTTTGAAACGATCCATTGATTGTTGCCTGCTCCATGAAACCATTCCATCCAGGTATACATGGTAGGTCTGCCCACTTTCCGTAAAGCCAAAGAAAGTCAGTAGTCAATGACACTACTTCGCTAGAAAGGGGATTTTTATTTTCTAAATCAAGAATTTTCAGAGACTTCAAACCTGACTCGCTTTTTTTTTGAAAAACTTGCATCGGCACCGCACCGTACTCTCCTACAACTTTTGCTGACGGTATTCGAGTAAGACGCGGAATATTTTGATCAGGATTAATTGTAGTTTTAGGAGTCACGTAAAAAGTACCCTCCATGTTGTAAAAAGTGTTCAAACCGTCAACGGTTATTTTATTAAAATTCAGCATTGTCAAAAATATATTGAACGAACGCATCTAAATCGGTTAAGATACCTGGTCGCATAATAGCCGATATTTCAAACAGCACACATTCACTGTAAGAACAACAATACCCGAGCGATGACAATACATTAATGAGCTGCTTCGATCCAAATTTCTTATACAGAAATGAATCAACTCCAATCTGTAAAGACGATAAAAAAGAACGAGGTCTTGCCGCTGAGATTATAGCATGAGCTAGTGCAGTGCATTTATTTTTCCATGTATGCGTTGCACCACGCTTATTTTTTAAAATAACTGTTTGAAGAAATGTGTTTAAAGTGTCAGGAACAAGTATACTTACATCTTGTAAAAAATTATCAGAAGGTGGGTACTGGTTTTTTTCATAGACCTGCGATCTGATGTCTTCCAACACGATTAGTGCTGCTGCTTGAACAATCCGTAATCGTTCCTCCTGTTCGTTCAATTTATTGTTTTCATAAAAAGGTTTTGAAATTACTTTAAATCCCGTGTTTCGAAAGCAAACAACTATGGAATTTTTTCTTGTCATGGCAAGAAGAATATCATCGCAATACTTTTGAAGAAATCTCGGCTTAACTGTCCTGACATCGGGTCGGTATTCTCCTTGGATTTGTCGCATGAGATCGTCAAGGGAAAACCGACATTCCTCTGATTTTTCATCTAGGTACGAATAAATAAATTCCATTGCTTCATCCACATTTTTGGCTGGCCTATCGCCTCTTTTTTGCGCAGATAGTGGCATTCTGTAGAATTTTTTCATACACGAGTAATAATACTTAGCGTCGGCAGCCACTAAATCAGAAACGTGTTGAATACGATCAATTACTTTAAGACCCCAATCATCATTGCAGAGTAATGCATGATTCCTGCAATAAATACTCCACGGTTATTTCTTTAGCACACAAATAACACTTCTTTTTGAATTCAAATACCGGCATGACCGATTGCACAGATGATGCCGCCGATGGCGTGGAATATTTGCATCACTTTGTTTACGTTTTGCTGATGCTGCAATCATACTTTCTCTTACGTACATTTTTCGGCAAGCTGTATAAACAGACACGGAATCAAAGCTTTGCAAAAATGTCTCACTCTTTCTATCACCCCGTTCAATACTCGATTCACGCACAGTTATTAAACCTCTTTCTTGCACAAGATTTACTTCACCTTATTTAAAAGTTTTTTCGCTAATAAAACAGATTTCCCTTGGAGAAGCCATGGTCGAACGTGCGAACCGACTGTCAACTATAGACACACTGAATTATGCGTGCATTCAAGGTCTAGATCTGCGCAGATCTGGCAGATGGTTTTAAGTAGCGAGGAGACGGATGGGACGCAGAGACTTCGTGGACCTAAATGTGGCCTTGAATAGGAAGGGAATTCTAAAGATCTATAGTCTAAGAAATATTTTCGCTGGCTTATGCTATCATCTTCAAATATGAGTAATGTAGATATGCTATACATATCGGCATGTTCCTTCATACTTACATATGTACGTGTGTGAGTGCATGGAAGTAAATATAATATGATAAATTATTGATATTATATATTATATATTATATATATATATATATATATATATGTGATATAATATTAATACATTAAATATAAGAATAAATATTCTTTTAAATTTCGAGGTAAAATTGGACATTTTTTGCAAATTGCAAAAAAGTGCTTCGCTTTTCTCTACTATAAACCGTAAACTACTGATATAAGAAAAATTTGTTTTCAACAAAGTGATAAGAAATTGTTTTATCTACAACTTTTTTAGGACTCCTTTTGCTCTAAAATGCATTAGAAACGAGATATATCCAGATTAATCGATTTTTGCCGCCATTTTGTTCGCAGGAGCCTGATTTGTGAGATATTTTTTGGGTTTTGATTAAGGCCCCAAAATTAAGATAATTGCCAAGTTTGATTTTATCCTGACCTTTTGCCATCTCAAGTTTTTTTGTGTTTCTATGGACTGGACTAAAACGGTAGATCTTAAATGTACATTTTTTTCTAATAGCCGTGCGGTAATAATGGCGTAGACTTTTAGCAAACAACCTGATTTGCCGAATGGCCTACGCAAAATTATTGATACAGCCTGTCACGCGGCCATTTGCCTACAAGTAGACAAGGTCCTATAGGCCGCGCACAAAGGAAAACGATAATAAAAAAAAGGTAAGCCTCTGGGCGCCAGCTTTCTCAAAAGCAATCCTAACCCCAATTTACAGAGGGCGATACTTAAATTACGGTAAAGATAATAAGCGGTACAATAAAATATCAAACTAAATCCAAAAGGCATAAATATTCCCAGAACGCTAGCTCCGTCCTTGAGTAGAAAGGCTGGGTACCCAAATAAAATTTAGCAAGACGCTTTTATATAAAAAAACATGTAGATTGTAATAAGAAGAAGTAAAATACTCCGGAAGAATAACATTTTAAAGAAATTAACAAAGAAAGAAAAGCGAAAAAGAAGTTGACGAGTAGTCTAACAAGGTCACAGGGGACCTGTTACAATTTCGAGAAAATAACCATAAGAAAATAACAGTACATAATAACAAAAATGCAGCGGTACCTAGAATTATGTGGACACATTGAGGTAAATCGAAATTCGGAAACAATTAATACTAATAATAATGATGATAATAATAATTTAACAACAAGAAGGGGGTCAACATATTAATTATGGAATGGAGTGGCCTATATTTGATTACTAAACACAAAAAAATAAGGTCGGGTGACATATCAGTAGGGGTGGCGACATAATTCACGAATCGAAAGCAGAAATTGGGATAGGAGGAAAAAAGGACCGGTGGGGGGGGGGGGTGTTCAGAAAGATCGGGATGGCAACATAATTAGCAAATCGAAATCAGAAATTGGGATAGGAGGAAGAAAAGGACCGAGGGAGTTCAGAAAGATGAGGGGGAGGGTTGAAGAATTGGAAGGTTGGGTGTGAGTCACAAGGGATGTCGAAAAAATGTGGACGATAGGAAGTCGAGAACAAGATCATGTTGGGGTACTTAGAATTCCAGATATAAAACAAAACATAATCGACACAATAATCCTAAGTCCATATTATTGACGACCACTTCATTAAACACTTAAAATACTGTCACTTGCGAAAAGAGCATCCTAGAGAGTAACAACTCACTGGCGACAAAGACATCCCTAGTCGGCACTCCATATTTTCTTTAAATTTACTTAATGGTCATAGTGATCCAGCATTTTGCGCCAAATACATTTAAAAAATAGTAAACTATGTAAGTTAGCAAATATTAAATTTTGGCATTGGATTTTTTTAGTATTTATGTCAAACTGCTTTTTTTATTTATTAATATTTATTATATTTATTATATTTATTATTTATTATTATTTATTTTTGTTATTTATTTATTCGCTTATGGTGTGATTATATTTTCAGGGTACTTCAGGGAACAAGAGAAATTTTGTTTTCAATTCGTAATGGTGGCGGCAATGTAGATTCAAAAGGCCCATCTTACATATTCGCACGCTTCGAAAATCTTCCAGAAGGGGATGTCCAGCTGGCCGGAAATTCCTATTCGGAATACGATGATGATAAAGAGCCTTCTTCAGGCGAAAGATTTGAAAATCCACTTTACAGCTCGAAGACAGAGAACAAAAGGCAAAAGAATATTGAGGATCTAAAAATTATTGACCACTCTTCACCTGTCATCTTTGTGACACTCAAAAATATAATTCCGGATGATGATCTTGAAGAAGTGGAGATGACCATAGAAGATAGATCCGAAACTGAGCAATGATTTTAGTAATATTTAATGAAATTTACGCATTCAGAAGAGAGGGTGAATGTCTGATTCCATTTTCATTTCATACACAATTCAATAATTCAAAAGTTCTTAGACTAATAACAGGATTATTACTTTTTATTTTAAATTTAGATAATGCAATAGGGTTTTTTATATTTTAGATACTAGCTATGAGGTATGAAGTTCTAAAAGTATTCGAAGAATCCGTTTAATGCGGTATACATTTTAAAGATTGAAGCCTTATCTGAGGAATCATTCATGGAAAATTTTCATAAAGATTTTTATTTTGGTTTCTGAAATTAGATCGAAATAACGCTCCAAATAATGTAATAAATGTAATGACCTTTAATATTGCTATGTTCTAGGTTGTACGTTATAAAGTGGTTTAGCTGTTCGACCTGTCATAATGGTTATATTTTCATAATTTATGATAGAAGATATTAGATTCATGTGAATTTGGAGTCAGAAAAAAGGGTTTGACGAACATGTCTCAATATTTGTAGTCTAACGATGCGATAACATTCTAAGTACTTTTCTACTCAGAATTTCCTTTCATACCCTCTTTTGTGATGCAAGAAGACAGGTCAGGTTCATTAGCTAGCGTTCCATGAGTTATCTTTACTGTTTGGCCCGTAAATCACTGACAAAAGACAATAATGCTGAATAAGGAATAAACTAATAATAAATACTAAAATTTGTACTTTATTTTGCAATATGGGAATAATTAGCTCTGTATGTAGGTCTTGAAATTATTACTATACAACAAACACTTACTATAAAATACAATTAAACATAAAATAGAAAATTTCTTTAATCGAGTATAAAGCGCGAGATATAGGATGAGAATATACTCGAAATCGAAGGAGCTTTAACAAAAGGTACTTAACAATTACCAAATTATACTTGTGCAGTAACTCATCTCAAATTTATTATTTTACTTGATATAAATTATTATAAAGCATCAAGAAACATTATGAGTGCAGGTTCAACGACCCATCATGGTTCCATAAGCCTTAACAGTGTGCAAAAAAAGGCATTCGGTTACACATACGAAAAGGCTGACATGGATCGATGCTCTTGCGAGAGTAAAAGAAACAAATATGGTACATAAGGTTTTTTGACTGACCAAAATGTATAAGCCAGTATCCAGAGCAAGTTGTTGATGTGCAGGCATGATCCCAGCAAAATCACTGTTTGCGCGTGTATTCTTGCGAGGTAAGCGTCGTACAGCCATCAATGACATATTTTCTCCTTGGGATCTCTATAACGGATTTCCATAATTGTTAGTCACTGCTGCCATACTGGGGAGATGTGTTCTGTAATTGCTTGTCTTGATTGCTGTTTCCTGGATGGCAATAACAAAACCTTCCTTCTCCAAAAAGAGTTATCCCTGCCTTAACCAAAGGTTTGAAGACTTACTTTCCAAACAAGGAAGATCTATAACAGTCTTCTCATGGTGCATTCGGTGCTCGGACATTTTCACACGGATGATTCTGTTGATCCTCGCGAAGTCAGTCATGGGCCAAGAGACCAAAGAAAAACAGTATGTTAGGAGAGGAATGGCATATGTGTCAATTACCTCTGTGATGTTAACTGAACTGCGGCTGGTCACCAAAAAGAGATTAAGGCGACGCAAAAAAGTAGTCTCAAGAACCTTCTTAATCGCAAAGCAGATCAGACGCCTTATCTGCAACATGTTCAAGTATCTTTAGAATTCTTGATTAGGCATCGTCCCAATCAAATTGCGGTCGTCCAGCATCTTAGTTCGGCTGGGGACAACCAAGCGAAACATCCTCCACTCTGTCAATAGCAATGCTACCGCGAACGTAGCCATCTGAGTCGGTAGAGGAAAGCTCAAGCGCTACCGCGACGCCAACGCGAGAGCACATTTGGTCACGATCTCGGGAGATTAGCTCAGATGTAATGATTCGTCTGAATAGTACCACTAAAATATAAGATGTAATCTGCGTTTGTTGAAACGGACATCAAAATGTAACTGTAGAATGACATCCATTCTTTTAAGAATCCCAGTAGTAGGACAAGTTGTTGATGTATTATGCCTGCCACATAATTATATCTCTGCATATATTCTCTTTGAAAAATTATAATATAACCATCAATAATACTGCGCTGCATAGATTCCTTATTATATCCACATAATCGGCGCAGGTAAACTACGCTTTGATGTAACACGTGTTTGCGATCATTTCTGGTGTTGAAAACCCTGTACTGAATCGCAATGACGAATCCTTTGGTTTCCGGAAACAGGATGCCCTTTTTCAGCCAAATATTGGATGCCTCTTTATCTGCTTCATATTGATCGAACGTTTTGGGGTACTCTCCATGGATGGCTTTTTGTCTGCATTGCGATTCTAATTTCTCTATGGATTCTACCCTGATATTCAAGGCCTTCTCCCGGGACAAATTGAAGGGCGTGTAATCAAGATCCGCTTTACAGATACTGTTGTAAAGCGCAACATCTCGCTTGCTTTAAAAATAGCCTCACAATTGTATAAATTGTGACTAACACAGTTTCCTTGCATCTTTGTCAACGGTACACCCTCTGCGTCGTATTAGAAACTACCCTTTCTTTCGCCAAATTACTGCGGTGCATTCAGTGCTTCGTCATTTCTACCCATATGATTCTGTTTAATCATTAAAGGACCGGTGATTGACCAGTTGTTCTGCTCAAATGAGTACGTGAGAAAAGCGATAACACAGGTGTTGTTAGCCCTGATCTTGTTTACCGAGTTAATACAACTCTTCAAAATTAATGCGAGCCCCACAGTGAACGCAGTCGTTAGGCTTGTCTTAACCATCGTTTGCTGAATACGCCTTAATTCAAAAAGACCATGGCCTCGATTTCGTTTTTGAACCTGTTCTTTAACGCTGCAGTCCCTAATTTCTTTCTAATGAACTAGCTGAACTAGCGTACAGCTTCAGGTCCTCCAAGAACAGAAGATGGGTGACTTGATGACCATCCTCATTATCATAAATTCTAAACCCACGAGACATGCTGTTTAGCGTTTTGCTCAATGGGTTTAAGGCTAAACAGAACCACAGTGCACTTAGGGAATTTCCTTGAAACATACCCATCATAATGCGTATTGATCTAGTTATCCTTCGTTATCCATGATCAAAATACTTGACTTTTGTACCCCAGAGCCTCATCGCCTGTCTTAAAAAGTCCACAATGCGTGGGCAGATTTTCTAAAGTATAAAGTCTTCAAGAAAATAGTCATGCGGCACGGAAGGAAAAGCTTGCTTGTAGTCCATGTATGCCATCTGTAAGTTCCTTTTATGCTTATGAGCTTGAGTCATGGCAACATCGTCTATAGCGGCTAGATCTCTAGATATTTATAAATTGTTGGAAGACAGGCTATCGGCCGAAATTCAGTTGGATTTTGAGCATCTGGCTTTTTAGGTAACATATACGTAGTATCCTGGAGCATAAAGTCTGGTATTAGACCTGGGTGTTTAATCCTGTTCTAAAAACACTTTTCCAACGCATTATGCACACTCGTCAGGTACTTGTACCAGAAGTTGCGCACCATGTCCGAGCCTGGAGCTTTTCAGTTACTTGCCCTTTTTAAGACCGCTGAACCATCTAAAGCTGTGATGTTTGTCAGCTGCATTTTAGGGCTATTGCCTGCCCTTGCCGTCTCCAATTTTAACCGCTCTGTGTCCAAATTGCATCTGTTCATTTTCCCCTAAACATCCGACCAGTAGTTAGTCATATCTTCCAACTGAGGGTCTTCGGTGTCTTGCTAGTTATTTTCTTTTATACTCAGTTCACGGTAGAATCTTCTTTCATCTGTCTTAAGGTTTCGATTTTGTTGCCTTCGTGCACTTATTTTCTTGAACCGAGCTAGTCTGGCAGAAAGAAAATCAAGTCTTTGCTCTTAGAAGTTCATAATCTCACCCAATGTTGATGGTGTTAATGTGTCGGTGTGCCGGCGGTGGATGATTTTAGTAACATGGTTTATTAGCTTTCTGGTTCAAGTTCCTTTTTTATATTGAGTTAATCGACCCAATTTGCACCTTACTATGCTGACATCGATATACAACCTGATCTTTCATGGTGGATTTTGATTCCTTGCATGGACAAAAACTGCAATTATAGGTCTAGTTCTGCAGCCGAACGTTTTAACGGTTGCCACAGCTACACAGTATACAAGAGTTTGGTATTTAAGTAAGAAGAGTCTACGATGTTCTTTCCTCACACTGCCCACATTTCTCTGCCAAAAAATAAAGGCGCATAACATATCTGATCATATTGTATGTCCTCTGGAGGATGCGGTGGTGTTGGATCATCACCAGGTTGAGCAAGAACATCAATTGCCCCTGCTTGACCGTGTGACGTGGCTTCCTCTAACTAATATTCATTGCCCTCGCTTTTCCACGCCAAATCAACCTGTTGCTTAATCTCCATTTCTCGGTCTTCTGTGATATGTAGATTAGACATGATGTCCTTCACCTTAGCGATAAGACTTCTTAGTGCGACTTTTTGTATATTAGGATACTTTGCAGCAAATCTCGTCCTTAAATTGTTTCCTTTTTCGATTTTTGTTTCAAACTTCGCACTTTCGTAAGAGACGCACCAAATCCTCTTTCATTGTTGTATCCTACTTGATGCTCTCCCACGGTATTTCTGTCGAGGTACTTGACTCTAAATAGCTAACGCCAGCCAAAGCATCCTTAGCAGGCACAGCTGATATTCAACAACATACCGTCTGTTGCAGGTGTTCTTGCTGGCCAGCTGTTTGCTTAGTGAAATCTGCCTGACGATCCCGCAGCTCGTCATCACCACCGTCTCGCATGCTGTGGCCCCATCGGCGGCTCCAGAGGCGCCCCGAGAGTAGCAGTGTTACCGCCAATATAACCATCAAAGTTAATAGAGCAAAGCTTAAGTCCTATCGCAAAAATCAACGCGGTAGGGAAAATTAGAAAAAATAGGGCAGATTATTATTATGATTATCATTATTATTATTAAATGGGTGAGCAGGGCAATACTTGTCAATATCACTGCGGTAAAATCTATTATACTATACTCTAAAATTCAAACAGCTCCCATGAGATCAGTATTTACTATAAAGACCTACACTGGTTTGCATGGGATGTCATGGATGTGGCTAAGCTGCATCCCCTAATGGGCACCTGGATCTTCTTAGCTTGGACTGATTTCGCCTTGAAACTTTAAAGTTTCTTTGCGAAATTTAAAGTTTCAAGACGAAATCAGTTCAAGCTAAGAAGATCCAGGCGCCCATAAGGGGGAGCAGCTCAGCCATTCGCATGCGTTGCTTGTGACGACTGACTAATTATACAGAGATTTCGTCTGGTCTACCCAAGAGGCCATTAGAACATCTTCGTGCTCCTAGGCGCCAACGTCTTACGGTGTAGATGGGTGAACACATTGAGTGAGACATTTAATGAATATCCGTTCGCAGGGAATAGCACAAATCAAGGGTTTCTACTTAGTTATAATTAACTTTAAAAATGTTCTTTTGTTCAAAAGTTACATATGAGCAAATGAAATTTGTCGGCTGCCAGACCAAGTATGGGTAAGTAAGGGTGAAAAAATAATTGTCAAGGATGCAGACAAGCATGTGTGGACGATGATTTCTCTGTCAAAATATTTTCAGGGGAATTTCAGAGTTTTAAAGAATAGTTCAGTCATGAGAAAAAATAAAAGGACAAGAGACAAACAGAGAAGCCGAAAAGGTATATAAAGATCCAATTCTCAACTTCGAGGCAGAAGGATATTACCCCATGATAAGTTTGAAATCAGAAACCATCACAGCACCACCAATTCTGTCTCATATTTCAAACGATGACTAACCACTTTTTAAAAATAATCATCGTTTACCAGCCATCAACTTTCAAGAATTTTCTTCCCACACAGAGGGACTAGGGACAGTCTAATTAGAGATCAAAATTATTGTTCAGAACAAATGTCACACTCTGAGTGTAAGGGTGAATATAAAACTTAGCAACTATATCGACATCAACACAGAACGGTCACAGTACTGCGCGTGCGTCACCGATATTTATATATATATATATATATATATAATATAAATATAAATAAATATATATATATATATGTTCAAACAGTCTTGATACATCTAAATATCTCTCCAGGTAAATATTTTTCAAAAACGTCAAGGTCATTCTTGAAGTAACTTTTAACGAGGAACCCAGTGGTGACCTTGAATTTGACCTTGAACTTTATCTTGATTGGACCTGAACTATACCTGAGACAAGCCTAAAAACCATCAGTTGAAGTTCAAAGTCTTCCTTGACCCATGACCTGAGAACATGTTTGGACGTAAAATTT